>DWLH01001402.1:0-13096 GCA_018249795.1 Heliconius telesiphe telesiphe
GCAGTGGCATAAAGCCACTACTTCACGCCGGTTTTAAATGCCGGGGGTGGTAATGATCCGGTCGAGTCCGCCCATGCGTGTTGCCATTGCTGGCGACGTGACTCTACCACACGTACTTTAGTCGCCTGTTACGACACCACCAGTACCAGGATGATCTTATTCTAGGCCGGGATCACACGGCAGAAATTTTAAATTTGTTGACTATTTTTATTTGTCTAATGAATAAATTTATTAATAATTTATTTATTAAATTATTTTAGTTTTCGTTATATTACATGTAAGTAAATCCTAGCATTGTGCATCGTCACCTATCCATACAATGCTTGTAAAATAATAACAATTATGGAAAAAAGTATAAAAATGTTAGTATCCAGCTATTTTCAAACTCCCTTTTAAGTTAAGAGTAAGCGTGGAAATAAAATTATATTATTTTGTTCTTTTCTAGGCCACACAACGAGTTTTGAACTTTCATCGAAGTCGTAAGGTTGCAAAATTTTTGCTCATATTTAATGACTATTTAATTATTTTTGAAATAATATAAACAGAAAGACAAGCGAATAACTTACAGTTGTTCTTATTGTCTCGCCGACTAAAGCCGTACGTCAAAATGTCATTGTAAGTGCCTAAATCAGTTTTACAAATGCATTTAATTATTATTCTTAATTAACTATTTCACATTGATTATACGTTTATTGAGTTTTAAACGTGGTAAATGCTTTATCCCGCACCTAGCAGCTTAGGCAGAGGGAGCACGGGAACCTAGTGTTAAGACAGTCCGTTCCCATTAAGACACTTTCGTTTCTCACTTTCCGCCGAAGTCTGGAGGCATTGTGTCTTGAGTGGCGGAGCTCTACACAGTACTTTGCTATAACTAATATTTCATTTCCACAAGCGGGAATCGAACCAACAACCTGTCGCGTTTACAGTCGCATGCTTGTGCCCCTGGACCACGTTTGGCCACAATAAAATGGCGGTAAATAATAATTATACTTATTTATTAAAATTGCACAGTATTCTTGTTGTATATTTTGAGTAAATAATAATAACTTAATATCAATTCTAATAATGATTACTAGGCTATGATAAAAAATATTTTTGTTTATTTTTCGTCCATATTTTGTTCGTATATTTTTTATCCGCAGTGCAGTTATAGTGATTTCTTTTAAATTTCTTAGGATTATACTTTCGAAATTAGAAATTACAATAAATTAACTCCAAGGTTAAGATATTTTTAATTGACTTAAAATAAATTAAATTTACTTATTTAGAAAACGTATAAAAATTTATAAAAACGTAGCGGGACTCGAACCCGCATAAATAAGTTATAAAAAGCGTATAATAATTTCGACATATCTTGATGAGAACGTATGGCTTAGTGGACAGAGGTCGGTTTCCAGGATGCGCGGGTTCGAGTCCCGCTACGTTAAATTTTTTATACTTTTTATAAATAAGTATATTTCTTTCCTAAGTGTTAAACAACACTTTGAAAATGTTAAAAATAAATTCAATTTGTATTAATATATTTAAGTAATGTTACTATAATCATTATTATCTATTACTTCAGTAGATTTTTAATACATTTATCATATTTTATAACTTTAATTTATTTGATTTAAATTTGGCCACAAGTTATTTTAATTAATTCGTCACAATTTTTAAATGGAAACCGGAATTCAACCATAAATTACTTTAATAATTATAAAACTAATTTAGATAAGGATTTATTGAGACAGGGTTATGATCACTTTCTTATGATCACTGCATTTTTGTTTTACATAACTAAATTCAAGAAAAAAACACTTATTTTAAGTTTTAAAATGCGTATGTTATACATAGTTATGTTAAAACTTAAAATAATATCCATAATATATTATTGTCTCGTGAACTTTTGTATTAATAAATTATATAAGTGAAAATGTTTAATGTTTATCGTATTTTTAATACCAATACATATTACAGCGAATTTTGTATTATTGTATTGCATTTTGTGTTAAATTCACCGCGTAATCAAAACCTATACGGTACTGCTTATGCACCTTATGTGCCTGTTATGAAATTTGGCAATACTACTAAAAGAAAAACTCCAAAAAGTGAAAATTTATAGGTAGAATAAAACGAATACAAACTCATATTGGTAGTTCATTTCATACAACATGAGTGAATACGCCCGCAAACTAAGTTAATCAACTTTTATAAGTTGTTGTTGTAAGTGAGGCCAGTCGTGGCGCAGCGGTACGAAGTGTGACTGTAAAACCGACTGGTTGTGGGTTCGATCCCCACTCGAGGAGATGAAATATTTACTTAAATTTATATTTCCATTTCTTCGCTCTGGTGTCGAGGCTAAGCTCGGCGTTGAGTTCTGTTCTTCAACACGCAGTGCCTCCAGAATTCGACAGAAAGTGGAGTGTCTTAACACTAGATTCCCTCTGCCTACCCTGCTGTGTGCGGGATACAGCGTGAAGCTGTTTTTTTTTTTTTATAAGTTGTACTTTCCGTTGACCTGTAGGTCATCGGAAGTCGGGATTGTTATCCCGAAATAAGTACGAAACCTTCGGTGGGCAAATCCAACTCGATAATTGGCCATTTTTTATGTGTTTTTTTACGTGCTCGAAGATATTTTATATCTGAATAGATTTTTCATGATCCTTGGATTTATTCATTTAATTTATAAAGGTTATTACAGGATATTACGTATTATGTACATATTATACAATATGTGCATAAGCTTTTTAGTAATTATATATAAAAGTCAAATTAAGTGTATTTCTTTTATATTAATCGATGAGGTCGTTAAAATTTTAATCCATCAATTAGTTCTTAATTGTACTTCTAATTAAATACTTCGTTAAGATATTCACCTTGATGTGTCAATTTAAAAAAAAAACAAGAAAAGAAATAATAGTTAAAAAGTTATATTTAATTTTTATATTAATATTCTTAAATAAATGTCTAATAAAAAACGGGAATTACAACTTTAAACAATATTCACTTACTTTTTATGAATTGAACTACAGTTATAAGCTTGTAATACTTTTTACTGAGGCCAGTCGTCACGCAGTGGCACAAAGAGTGACTGTAAAGCCGACTGGTAGTGGGTTCGTTCCCCACTCGTGAAGCTGAAATATTTACTTAAATTTATATTTCCATTTCTTCGCTCTGGTGTCGAGACAAAAGCGCAGCATTGAGTTCTGCCACTCAATAAGCAATGCCTCTAGAATTCGGCAGAAAGCGGGGAACGAAGTGTCTTAACACTAGGTTCCCTCTGCCTTTTAATACTTTTAATTGTAGGTAAAAAAAAAAATTTTCCTGTTTGATTGAGTTTGTGAAATAAGGAAAATACCCTATGATTAAATACAAAAGAAGAAAAAATATTTTTATCTTTCAACCAATTTCGAGATAAATGATCTTAACAGATTTCCAAATAGACAACAAAGTGATCTTGTAAGGGTTCCGTTTTTCCTTTTGAGGTACGGAACCCTAAAAATATTAAATGTATAATACTTTTAATTATGAAAATGTCATATTTTGATTTATCTTTTTTTTTATTTTTAGCAACATTGGTGGTTGCTCCACCACTACAGGAGCAGCTCCACAACTTTTTGCATCGGCAATTAATTTTTTAGCAGCCGCACAATGCTTTGTATCAGAAAAACCTATAAACGATGATAGAAGTAAGTATTTGACGTTTAACTTTTATATAATATAAGAATTTGTTTTAAGTGCTTTTTACTATACATCAAGGTAGGCAGAGAGATTACACATATATACAGACTACAAAAAATATGAACGCCATTCGACACCTTAGTGGATATGTTCAAGGCTAGAGAGAATAATCTCGTATCTTGTATACGTCATACAGGATCGCTATATTTAGTGCACCAAATAATAATTTACTCTATTCTACGTTTTTCAACCTTTTGTAGATATAGTGATGATATCTGCGTAGAAGGATTATAGTACGGTAAAATTCCTCTTAATTCTAGTCATCTTGGTAAGATTATCAAGTTCATGCCATAAAATAATATAGCTAATATATTTGAACACATGGGCTAATTTCTAAACAAAGGACATTAAATTTCTATTTATATTTCTATTAATAGTAATTCCGGATGAGATATTGGTAGTTTTTGTTAAACGTTATAAAAATCAAAGTAGTGGTATTTTTTCGGTGTAGTGGTTTTTTTAGGCCAGTCTTTAATCATTTAAATATATTATATACCTAATTATAATTTTTAACAATAAAAAAAAGATTTCCATCGGATTCCATAATCAGAACCTAACTAAACTCTTATCAAAATACTCTTAAAGTATATCCTTTCCACTAAAACAACAGTCATCAAAATCGGTTGGCGTAATATTAAGTTATTTATCCATTTGTCGCGCACGTACTTAATGCCAATTCAAGACTTATGTTATTTTCTTATGAATCACATTGTCAGTAATAGACCAAATAATGGGACCACACGGGAAGCACTAGCTTTCAAATAAAAAAGAGAATAATCAAAGTCGGTTCACCCAGTCAAAAGTTCTAAGGTAACAAACATAAAAAATAAAAACAAACCGTCGAATTGATAACCTTCTCCTTTTACAGAAGTCGGTTGGTCTTCAAAATAAAACAAAGTAATTAACAAATTTTAATTTAAAAAAATAAAAATATAAACATAACTAAAACTCTCGATTGGCCATCTTTTAAGAGTTTTCCAAGAGGAATAGCTATGTACTCCACTTTTTTGTTAGTTTTCTGCTTCTTTTCTCTTTACTTTTTTGGCCACATTTCGCACCTATACACAGTGGAAGCGTCTGCGCTCCTTTTCAAGCCTTTTAAAGGAAATTTATCAGGATACCTCAACAGTTAAGACGTAGGATTTTTTTTTCATTTCACGATGTTTATCCATACTGTATTTGGTGTGACGCAGTCACTCATAGATACCAATAATGTAAACACATACTACTACAAGAATACTACTAAACGTTGCCGTTCTTCTACGTTTCATTAATACAAAACAAACCGAACCAAACTAAGAAAAGGAGGCTATTCATTCTACTGTATTTTTTTTTATGTTTCATACCTCAGAACTTTTGACTGGGTGAACCGATTTTTATGATTTTTTTTTATTTAAAAAGTAGTGCTTCCCATGTGATCCCATTTTGGAAAGTTTGGTTAGGTTCAGATTATGGGATCCGGTTGAAATTGAACAAGTTTGTTTTTTTTTTGGTATAAATATAATTGTACTGTAATAGTTACAAGAAAAAACATTGTTAAAATTGGTGTTAGAAATGAGATTCTTTTCAACCAACTTCATCATAGGATGAAGTCATATAATCAAGACGTTTCGAATCTCTTTAGCCAAAAATCTTACCAGCGCGAATCAGAAAATGATGTTTTATGCACAGCGCCATCTATTGGGCTTAAAATTAAACTGTGACTGTTCGGATAGTTAAAAAATACCGTTTTATGTCAAATTTCACTTAATATATAATTATAATAATCGAAAACGACGACACTATACAGTTAAAAATACAAATGTTTTATTAACAATTATACATTTATTATAAGTATAGATATAGATTGATATATAATTTTCGCAGGCAAACTAATACCTTGAACATTCAAATGACGATTACTTTTTTTTTAATTAATCATTAACCGCTTTTGATGAGACAAATGTTATGCAATTGCACAAATGCAATTAAATCCTATTCTGAGTTAAAACAAAACAATTGGTGAAAGTTTTAAGTAAATCGGTTCAATACTTTCGGAGATTTACGTGGTCATACGTACAGACAGACAGACAAGAACTTCAAAAATAATGTTTTTCCTTTCTACTATTTTTTTAAATGTCTCTCTATCCATTTCAGTAAATGTATAGACAAAATATTTTACATACTACAACCACTACCTATACGTTTGAGAAGCATCCTCTTAAGGTCTTCCCATCACATAAAATCGTAAAATTAATTATTTAAAAAAAAAGTCGATGTCAAGCTAATGCCACAACAACCTTGCTACAATATCAAATTAATAAGTCTGTGGTTTTACTTGGCACCGACTTCAAAGTTATAAAATATTTTTTTAATTGTTTTTATTTAACAAAATCAAAGTACGGCTTGCTTTATGTAAAATATTTTTTTCGTAAATCATTTTATCGTAATATGGTACGGAGATGCAATTTATGCATTTAAAAACACACATTTTGTAAATTTAAAAGTCTAGCTATCTTTTAAATAGATGGACAGATAAAATGATAAATGTGAGTGTGCGTTGTTGTCTTGAGTAAGTGTTGCGTTGATTTAACATCACTTCGCCGCCGTTACCTACATACCTACGCTAGTCGCTGCGACTCGATTTCATGAATGAGGCGTGTGCGACGTTGCCGCTTTGATAGATTGGTGTCTGTTTACGTCATTCTTTACAAACGGCGTTTTATATTATATTATTTATTTTGTTTGAAAAAATCTTCTTCTTCACTTTTTAAATCTTCACTTTTTAATTTTTGGAATTTTATTGAAATTGTATAAGCCCTTAGTTAAAACTGTGGTTTCATTTTTAAAGTGGTGCCGACAAAAACACTCTGTACATTATCATAGTCGGTTGCAGACCCGATAGATCTATATTGAAATTATAATTACCTCTTTCCATAAGATCAACAAAGCCAGCTAAAATAACTTGAAATAAGATAAAGATCTAGCCAATGAAACTCCTTTATACTTTCGTAATGAAATATTGGGTTTCTTTTTAAAATCATTTCATTCAGCATCCAATCATAACCAGCTTTTTCAATTGTTTTGTTGCGTCGGTGAGACATATTTACTCGCTCTGCAAAAATTAAAAGCTATTATATGATGAATGGTCAATGGGAATAGGATAGTAACAAGTTTTCGTTTATTTTGTTATCCGAGCAAAGAAGAAGGCCCCTGCAACTGTAATGGTCGATATCTGAATTAAAGTGAATGACTTTGCATTGCTTACAATTTTGAGGTTAGAATGCAAAAAATCAATCATAATAAACATAAAAAGTAAAAGTTTTCATTGAATTTTTTTCACCACAAAGTAAAATGAGAACCCATTGAAAAATTTTTACACTTTTAAAAACAAATAGAGATTACTTTTTTGATTACTCTCACTTTAATATTGCATTTGCTGTTAATGGCTACCGGTGATACAAGCGTATTTAGCTTAAACTAGTGCCATGCAGCTATTAGTTCCGAAAATAATTGAACTGGCCGTCTCCCCCGTACTGCTTGTCTTTCCCAAACTTACCCTGAAACTTGTAAGCAAAAATATGATTATTATTTTTTTTAAACATATAAACTTATTTTGATCTATTTCAGATTTTGAAAGGTTCGATTTTATAATTGTGGGTGGAGGGTCTGCTGGTAGCGTGGTAGCAAATCGACTCAGTGAAGTCGATTATTGGAATGTGTTACTTTTGGAAGCAGGTCCGAAACCAAGTATGGAATCTGAGGTAATTATATAAGCTTATGGTACATACAGTTAAATTCACTGATACAATCAGATCTGAATATACATATTTCTTAGAATGGTTTTTTTTTAATTCGAAATATATTGTTTGTAGATACCTTACATGGATCATTCTCTTTACTACTCTAGTTATGATTGGCAGTACGCAACTGAAAATGATGGTATAAACCATCAAGCAATGAAAAATGGATCAGTACGATGGCCACGAGGTAAAATGCTAGGCGGAGGGAGCTCAATTAATGCAATGATATACATGAGAGGTCGAGATTCTGACTTTAAATCTTGGGAAGAGGAAGGAAATCCTAGTTGGACGCCTGAAAACGTTAATTTGCATTACAGAAAAGCTGAAAGCTTGCAAGATATGAATTTATTGCAAGATCCAGACATAAAAAATTTTTATGGGCTCGAAGGTCCTTTAGTTATAAATACGTTTAATAGTACATACAGAGAACTTACTGAAAAAATTTTAGAGTCTTGGGAATACCTTGGATTTAAAAAAGTCAAAGATATCAATTCAGCAGACTTTAAAGAATTCGGTATTTCAGGAATAGTAAGAGCAACTGCTTCTAATAGCAAAAGGTGTAGCACCTATGCAACGTATATAGAGAATGCTAAGCATAGAAGTAACTTAAAAATAGTCACCGGAGCTTTTGTAACCAAAATTCTTCTAAATGAACAAAACGAAGCCTATGGAGTTGAAGCAGATGTTAATGGTGAAAATAAAACGTTTTATGCTAATAAAGAGGTTATAATAAGTGGTGGAGCTGTGAACTCACCGCAACTTTTGATGTTGTCTGGAATAGGTCCTAGAGAGCATCTACTGTCTAAAAATATTTCCTGTAAAATTAATTTAGAAAGTGTCGGAAAGAATTTACAGGATCATAGTTATATACCTGTACCTATCTACGCAGATGAACCTGGAATAGAAGATCAAAATGCATTAGAATTTGAAGTAATAAAGTATATGTATAATAAAAGTGGCATGCTTGCTCACAACAGTTTTAGCGATGTATGTGCATTTTATTCGCGTAACGAAAATATGTCATATCCTGAATTCCAAAATCATGTTACTATTATTTGGAAAAATTCAACAACATTCAGGCAGCACTTTCCAGCATATGAAGATGAAGTTTTAAATTCTTATTTGGAACATAACATAAACAAGGCTTTGTATATATTTGGTGTTCATCTTTTGCATCCATTTTCTAGAGGAGCAGTACATTTAAGATCATCAAACCCATATGACAAGCCCGTAATTGATTACAGTTATTTTGAAGATGAAAGGGACGTGCAAGCAACAGCAGAGGGTATCAAAAAATTAGTAAACATAGTAAACGCACCTTACTTTAAATTCATAAACGCATTTGTTCACAGAGTAAATATATCACAGTGTAATGAACTAAAATTTCAAAGTGACGATTATTGGAAATGTTTTTTGAGAAATGTTGGTATTACAGTATATCATCCAGCAGGAACATGCAAAATGGGAAAGAATCCAGAAAATGCAGTAGTGGATAACTTTTTAAGAGTATATGGTGCAAAAAAGTTACGTGTTATAGACGCTAGTATTATGCCAACATTGACAAGTGGAAACACTAATGCTCCGTGCATTATGATAGGTGAAATGGGAGCAGATATGATTAAATATGATCATCTTGGCAAATTGTAAATATAAAAAAACTTTTTGTTTTATATATTTACAATAAGCAATATTTAAATATATACAGTATTTTATTGTAATATAAAAACAAAAAAAATTGAGACTCAATGATGGTGAAACTGTTATTTATTATACTTAATTTAAATTAGAAAAAACTAAATCTTTAGTTAAAAATCTTTGTAAAATACGAAATAGACAAAGTCTTTAAATAAAAAACTATATGTAAAATATTGATAGATTTTTACAACCAAGGATATAAAAATAGCATCAGCAAAAAATACGTAATAAATATTGTATAAATAATACTAATTTAATATTTTATTTATTCTTTTTTTAAGTAAATAAAAACAAAAATACCATCTGTCTTTTATATATATATGTAACTCAAAACGTTTTTATTGAAAGGATTTTGATTTAAGATCATTCAATACAGGCATCAAAGCTAACTTTTTCGGACCTGATTTACACTTTTTTTTTAATATTACCATCCCATTGAATTCTGGGTGAATTAATATAAGAGTTCTAAGAACAAATAAATCAAAATCATCTAATGTCGATTTACGACAAACTCGTTTCCTCTTTGAAGGTGACTTAAAATTGTATAATTTATTTATTTTCTTGTTATATATATTTTTGCTGTGACATTTACTGAGTGACAAATAACAACTATTTGTATGTATAATTACACTTACTTGTATGTGGTTGTTGGTTCAGTTTGAGAGTAGAATGTCTCTACCACCGTTATTTGCTATAAGTAGCGCTCTAATTCAATAAAACAATTAAACATCCCAAGACCTTATATATGTACTTACGTATTCACATATATTTATTTATTAATTTGTATGATTTTGGTCGGCATCTGTTACCATATTGTTGCAAATTCAAAAAGTTATTACCTATACTAATATAATAAAGCAGAAGAGTTTGTTTATTTGTTTGTTTAAGCGCTAAGATCTCTGGAACTACTGGTCGGATTTACATTTTTTTTTGTTTTATATGAAAGCTGCAGTTCCCAGATGTACTATAGGATGTACAACATCAGAGTGTAATTATTAGTTAACTTTAAAAAACTAAATAATAATGAACATCATCGATGTGCGTTAAGCTCGTGCGCTGCAAAAATCGTTAAATATATGTAAATACATGGTACTAGAAAAACATTTAATTTCATTAGTCCTAAAATAAAGCCCACGACATCCTTTATCTATCTCTTATAAATAAGTCACAGTAAGGCATTTTGTGACAAGAAATAATTGAAAATTCCAAGGTGATATTTCACCTTTTTTTATTTGACAAAGATGTTGAGACTTACGAGTGAAAGTTATTCCATCATACAGGAAATTTTGTGAAGTTAAGCCTAGGCTCGAGTCGTCCCGCGGGGGGCGTCCTTGCCGCCGATTTCGTCATCACAAGCAGCCACGTAATGCTTGCATTTTCTCAAAATTATGAAAAATGTTTGAATGTATAAATTATATAATCAATAATAATCAATCACTCTTATGGCAAATGTTATTACGTTAATAAAATATTTATGAGAGGTATGCGGGCGAGGACGCAAGTCATCAAGCTTGCAAGCAATCGCTAGTAATACATAAGGAGACGAATACTTTGTGATTTTATAATTGTAGATACCAAGAGTGTTTTGAATATGATTTTCTTTATTATACCCACCACTTCTCGCGAGTAAAGTAATTAAATTGTCAATAATCGAAAATATTAGCAGGTCTATTGGAATATTGCATATTATTACACGTACTTCAAAATCAAATCAGCTTTACGCTGTATCCCGCACACAGCAAGATAAGCAGAGGGAATCTAGTGTCAAGTCAAGCCGTTCCCAACTTTTCGCCGAATTCTAGTGGCAATGCGTGTTGTGAGTGGCGGAACTCAACGCCGCGCTTTGCCTTGACACCAGAGCGCAAAAAAAAAACATAAATTTAAATGAATATATCATTTCCTCGAGGGGGGATCGAACCCACAACAAGTCGATTTTACAGTCACAATTTGTGCCTCTGCGCTGCGACTGGTCTAAACGTATACACTTGTATTACACGTACTCATAGTATGTAATCTATAACAATTAATTAAATTATTAGAATAACATTTATTTAGTACTCACATTTATGTAGTAATCAAAAGAAGACAAAATGATGATGTTTTTAAAATGTTCGGACGTTTTTTTTACATAAAGCTTGAAGAAATCAATTATAGTCAATTGGAAATTACAGCTTTTTCGAACTTTGTCATCTAATAAAAAATATACAACAATAAAGCGACTTTATGTTGCATGATTATTCCAGCATTTTAATGCGCACATAATGTAAGTCACCGCGATTCTTATTTTGGTATATAATTATATTGTGGAATTATATTGTTATTTCAATAGCTTTTATTAAGAATGATGGCATTGTAATGAAGTTACATCAAATTCTACTATTTTAATAAGTTGCAATCTTAAAATAATACGATTATTGTAAGTTTAATTAACTGTCTTTAATTAATAATGTTTCTAAATATACTTTGAATTTAGAAATAAAATAAATATTTAATAATGTTTCTAAATATACTTTGAATTTAGAAATAAAATAAATATTTAATAATGTTTCTAAATATACTTTGAATTTAGAAATAAAATAAGAGTGAATAATAAATATACTGTGATAATTAAATTAATACTTGTGCTATACATTCGACCATGGAGGAGCGAATGTATTTGTCGATATATCGTGGAAGTTGCCTTTACGTCTTTATATTATACAATATCTACCGTTCACGCTATTATTACGTGCGTCATCAATTCTTTTTCATTCTATCCTACAATTTATTTGTTGGTGATCGTATAAAAGGACTTTCGGACTATAGCATATGAGGTAAAATAGATAGGGATTGACACCTTTTCCATCTTTATTAATTTGTCTATCTATTTACCAATCACTCTGTACAACAACATTATTTTATTTATCACTAACGGACTTTATTCTTTCCAGGCCGCTGTTTGTTTCCCCGCATTTGCATTGAGCTTTGCTACATGTAAGCAAAGAGAACCAAACTAAAGTTTCAAGACATTTCGTTCTCCTCTTTCCATTGTGAGTTGAGATGTAGCTCAATGCTTCTCTCTCTCTCTCTCTTCTCTGCTTATTATTTTTCTGAGTGAAATTGAACGTGTTTGCCTGTCCTTCCCCGATGGTCTAATTAAAAAAAAATCTTGTCATTTAATTTAAAAAAAAAATAAAAAAATCTTGTCATTGGAATTAAGATGTATGTAGTGATATATTATACGTTAATAAGTCTTTTTAACAATAGAACATGTTTAACAAGGAAACGTCTTATTGCTGTCTTCATCGATTGAGAAATCATTATTACCTTTATGGATAATGTTAACGAGTCTATTTAATTGGGTTGGGCAACGATGTGCCAACCAAATAATTATAAAATATACCCAATATTTTATAATTATTTGATTTGGAAGGGAGATAGAGAGATTTTATGGGCAATGTTGGATTAGGATAAATGAAATAAAAACAAATCAGCTTCACGCTGTATCCCGCACACTGCAGGGTAGTAAGTACACTTACACTATTCCATAGTGAAGGAAAGACATAACTTGACAGTGAAAAGTTGATAATGTGGGTGACCACTGTGTAACTGATATCCCAAACACCTTTAAATATATTATTTATTAAATAATGCCTTGGCTCGTGATGTGTCTAGTGGTTAGAACCGTTCATAGTTGTGATCGTGAAGAACCCAAAATCTTTTATAGATTCAGAGGTAACAGTATTAAGAAATTTATATTATGCCATTATAAGGTATCGCTTCAATAAGGTATTTGCCATCAGAAGTTGTTCTTGTGTCAGTTATTTAGATAACTGGAAACTCGACAATATGACATTGTCATAACTCGAAGCTCGTCCGAAGAAAAGCCAAGAGCGCGTCCTATCTTCCTCTCCACT
>DWLH01001403.1:0-13090 GCA_018249795.1 Heliconius telesiphe telesiphe
TCTTAACACTAGGCTCCTTTTTTCTACTCTTTTACAAGTGAGATACAGCGACAAAGTGAAAAAAAAAACGTTCCACCAGTTAAAATAAATGTCGGGATACTTCCTTGGATTTAATACCTTAGCAAAGACAAATACGGTTTTGGCATTGACTAACATAAATTCGCCGCCGTTTTAAAAACATACTTTATCCGATTTTTTTTCTTTAACTTAACCTAATACTTACCAAGTATCTAAGCAGTATCTGTGGTACAGTCTTAAAGTACTTATTAGCTAATTTAACTAGAGTAGGATGATCAGTTCCAGGTGGGGGGGCATCCTTTTTACGTCCTAGTATCGCTCCGAAAGGGGAATATGCCATAACAACAACGTCATGATTTTTGCACCAGTTCACCAACTCATCGTTTGTAATTGTAGGATTAACCTAGAAAAACGGTATAAATTTTACTGCATATTTATATATATACGTATATGTAACGATCTAGAATGGTTTAAGAGAGAGTTCGAGGGCATTGTGGCGCAGTGTGTGAAAATTTGATTATAAAAGTGATGGTGAACTCGTCGTCGCGTCTCGAACCGAAGCTGAAAGCGGAGAAGAAAGTATATTGACACAAGATATTGACCCAAGAATTTCTCTGTCTACTCGACTGGTAGTATGCGAAGCTGCAAAAATCATAATTTTTAAGGTGTCGTTCAAATTTCAAATTCAAATAATTATATTCAAAATAAGAAGTTACATGCTTCATTTTTTGAACGTCAAATAATTTACCACCAGTTCACTAAAGTTAATGCCTCAGACCTGAGAAGAACCGGCGCAAGAAACTCAGCGAGACCTATTTTTTTAAAATCAATTTGAAACAAATACATATTTAATTATCTGTGACAAGTGTTCTTATGTTTTATAAGTTCAAATTATGATTTGAAATATCAACGCTCAACTCTTAGGTGTATTCTAATGTAGGTAAAAAAAAATCTTAGGTGAAGAATAAATTTAATGTTTTCTTTTATTTTGGTTTTGCTTATGTAACAATTCGTCTTTCCTTGTACATATTTTAATACAGCTAAGTATTTAAAATCTTATACAAGTTAATATTGATATTCAAATTATACAAAGTCCCAAAGGATAACATTATCCATTTCCAAGAATACATTTATCCACTAACATAATTTAATATCATGAAAATGATAATAACAACAAAAATAAACTTCTCACGCAAAATAAAATGAAAATTCACCGTTTTCACCTCAATTTGTAAGACAGCTGGTTTTATCCTAGCATTATCCCACAATCTTTGCATTTGCGCGAGGTTGAAATTTGAAACGCCAATTGATCGCGTGAGGTTCCGCTCCTTAGCGTCCTCTAAGCCTTGCCAGGTCGCCATGTAATCTGTATTGCTAATCTCGCCATCAGTCTGGATAAATACAGAACATACTGTTAATTGCTGGCGTTAGTGACATTATTAAGTCAGGAATTAAAGGTTAATTTAGGGATTATTTTTTGTATTTTTTTTAATGAGAAAGTAGTAGGTATTACGTGGTGTATGTAGGTTGTTATTTTTTATGGAAATAATTATTATTATAAATATTCTGCGGCCATTCAGAGGCCAGTCATGGCGCTGGGGCACAAAGTGTGACTGTAAAATCAATTGACTGTGGGTTCGATCCCCACTCGAGGAAATGAAATATTTAGTTACATTTATATTTTACATTTATATCATTTATACAAAGCGTGAAATTAAAAAAAAATAAGTATTAAATTTGAACCCACTTCCAACGCGTTCAATATGAATCATTATATCTATCCTAAAACAAATTATGGACATATTTTTTTTTTATTTCTTTAAACAATGAAGAAAAGTGGCTGTGAAAATGAAATATATTGTATCTGCATTTTCCAAAGAAATGTAAGAGATATCGCCATTTAGGCAGCGAATTTAAAGTCAAAATGTGAGCTTTGGCTTCACTTCTTAACCATTTCAGAGGATTTTACATATTTTAAAGGTAAAATAAAATGGTTTTATTGAATATGAACGTATTATTTTCCAACAAAGCTTCTACTATAAACAGAAACCGTAGCGCACAAGTGCTCGTTTATATTTTATATACATATATTTTCAGAAATGCTTTTAAATATGTAAAAATGTTAATATTTCTTGTGGCGTTATTGGTTTGGTTGCGAGTTCGATTCCGATCCAGGGAGTGTTTGTTATTTGATAAGTTCGTAAGACTCGACATTAAGTACAGAGAAAATGAAGCTTAAAATCGATAAGATCTTTAATATTGTAATACATTTTTATATTCAAGAAGATCTGTCTTGTAAATAATAATACGGAAGCAGAACACAAAAAAATATTTTCATGTATATACTAATTAATTAACAAACTTACCTAAGTAACTTGAATGTTAGGAAATAATGTTGCCAAATCAAAGTACACAATATTTGCCTTGAAACAAGTTACATACTGATAGATACAAAGTAATTGTAATCAAAAGCTGTCTTACGAAGTTTAATACGCCCGCGTAGAGTTGTATATCTTTGATGTTGTTCAAACTCAAACGAGATTACTTTTCAATTTAGTCGCATAAATAGGACGTGAATTAATATGTCTTTGTTATTTCGTAGAAAAAATGGAGATAAGTTATTTAATTCGTATCTCATATGGTATGTTTCACGAAAATTTAAATAAAAGATGATACTAAAAGATAATATTGTTTTTCTGGCACCTTAATTACTATATGTATTCCGGTTCTATCCATGAGTTACATGTAATACTCAAGACCAAGGTCCTTAGTTAAAAAACGTTGCTTATTCTTGAACCAGAAATGTGTTCACTTGGCGCTATTTTTTTTAAAAAGCAATGAAAAACAGCATTTCTTCTTGATATAACTTGTCTCCACTTCAAAAACGTCATATGTTATAGCAATAGACTTAAATTTATATACATATATTTCTCAAAAACTTGAAATATAGAATATTGATATATCCTAAATTATTAATTAACTAATTGAAGGATGTCATCACGTTACGCTATTCATTTATAACATATTTTATTTTTACCGATTTAAGATAAGATAAAGATTGAACATTGTTAATTTAAGAATCCGGAAATATAATACAAGCATTGTTTCGTACCTTCTCACCACAACTTTCATATTTTTTTTACTTTATTAATTGTAGACAAAGCGTAATCCCTATAATATGTTCTTTTCCTATCTAGCCATATTCGGTTTGTGATCACAAATTTGAATTAGATTTGACCTTCCTTTGGACCTTTCTTCTCTTCCTGATATTTCATTAAAAAAACAACCGATACTTAAAAATAATTATACTTTTATTTTCTAAATCACTATATATTTGTACCGACTGACTTATCCTACTCTTATAACATATTTGAAAAATTATATTTCTCTCCTAAGATATCTAAGGTAGAACGAATGAAAACTGCACTGTACCAATATAACTCACCGTATACGCCATCGGATAGTGCATTAAATACAGATCTACGTAAACCATCCGCAATTCTTGTAACGATTTCTTCAGAGCTGGTATTACTTCCCGTCGTTCGTGTGCGTCGTTCCATAACTGTATATATATAAAATGATGATATAAGTTTTCGTAAACTAGGTTTTTATATACAAATACTGTTTTTATATATGTTTTTAGTGGGAAGTAAGTTTTTAGGTTAAGGCCAGTTGTGGCGCAGGGTCACAAGCGTTCCACTGTATGCGCGACAGGTTGCGGGTTCGATTCCTACTCGAGGAATTGAAATATTAAATATTGTATTTTTTTAACTTTGGTAATGAGGCGATAACGTGGCATTGAGTTCAGCCACTCAATATACAATGCTTGCAGAACAGCGGAAAGCGGAGAAAGGAAATGTCTTAATGAGAATGGAGTGTCTTAACATTATTTTTCCATGTTACCAGCTAAATAACAAAAGAAAGATTACATGTACGAAAATTAATTTTAAAATAATATTTTTATATTTTCAATAATATAACAAACTGTGAAATATCTATATATATAAAAGGACATGTACCTGACTGACTGAGGTAAGACGCACGCACAGCCGTAACCGCTGTGCGTAGAAACGTGACATTTGGACAGATGTTTATTTTCATAATCTGGACATCCACTAAGAAGGAATTTTGAAAAATTTTAACCCTAAAGGAATGAAATAGGGGTTGAAAGTTTGTATGGATTTTTTTTTTTATCGGCACTGATTTTTATAAAATTTGAAATTCAGACTCTTAAAAATATTTTATTAACCACGTGTTTCATGGTTTTTTAGAATTCATCCCTTAAGGGTTCAAATAAGGGGTTGAAAATTTATATGGAAAAATCTTAAAATCGCCACCGATTTATCAATCATAACTCTGAGAATATGAAAACGGTCAAGTACATATCAGAACTGCTACCGAGGGTTCCGTACCAATATAATGATAGGTGAACGAGAATTACATTCTAAATTACACACAAAAATTATTTAACAGAACATGCAAAATAAAACGAGAATTTGCTAATTTTCTTTACTGAGACGAGACAATCTAATAAGCAATAATACGTTAATAAGTAAAAAATTAATACAGCTTCACACTGTATCCCGCGTACAGCAGGGTAGGCAGAGGGAACCTAGTGTTAAGACACTCCGTTCCCCACTTTCTGCTGAAAAATAACGCCGCGCTTTTGCCTGGACACCAGAGCGAAGAAATGGAAATATAAATTTTAGTAAATATTTAATCTCCTCGAGTGAGGATCGAACCCACAACCAGTTGATTTTTGCAGTCACACTTTGTGCCGCTGCGCCACGGCTGGCCTGAGGTAAATAAGTATATATTTACATATACACTTATTTCTATGTAGGTAGCTCTTATGTAAGAAGATCACTTCTCACCCCATAACATAACACGAACATGATAACAACAATATTTGATTTTACGCGTAAGACGTTTCATAAAAATGCTAGCGTTACGCTTCTTTGAGGAAAATAAAGGTTTTATGGATGAAACTTAAGCTATCGGGATTAGGTGCTGCTTTTAAAAGATATTTTCATGGTATTTCTAAGATAACTTTTTTATAGAAACACCAGTCAAGTACGAGTCGGACCCGCCCACCGAGAGTTCCATACCAATTTCAGGACTACATACTTACTACGTATATACTGCTAATACAAATTATGAAAGTTGACAAATTTAAATTTGCATGAATATTTACGCCCGAAAGCATTCATTTGTTTATATTTGGTTGTTTACTATTAGTTATTTTAATGTAATACATAATGATTTCGCGGTGAATAAAGTTGACAAGTTTGCAGGCGTATGCATTTATTTTGTTTGAAATTAACTACAAATATAAGTTTGTAATGTTTTTTTTCTGTGAAATACCCACAAATTTTCTCTTTTTGGATTTTTTCCTTTATTTAAATTCTTAGTTCTCGCTTCGTGCCGTAAAAAGGACCGTAGACCTGAATATTTGATATTAATTTCAGCTTGATAACTCCACGCGATGTCGAGATAAATGATCTTAATAAACGGACAGACGAACAATAAATATATAAAAGTTCCGTTTTTACCATTTGAGATACGGAACTCCAAAAATGCAGGAAGTTTCGTTATATTTATCTGTTTGCATGTATTTTACTTATACAATGTAAATGTCATAAGCTTTAAAGCATTAAAAATTTAGTAATACAACAATATATAAACGATCTATGCGAGTAAATGTCATACATATTTTTTTTACACTCATGATATAGTCGCCAACAAAATATTTATTTGACAAGCAATTTTGAACTAAAATTAAAATTTCCATTTTCTCCACTTTGGTGTTGAGGCAAAGGGCGCCGTTGATTTCTGCCACTCAACACGCAATGCCAACAGAATACGGCGGATAGGGAACGGAGTGTCTTAACACTAGGTTCCCCCTGCCTACCCTGCTGTGATCGGGATACAGCGTGACACTAAAAAAAAATAACAATATTACACCTACTTTACTAGTGATGTACACATCACGTCTAACAGCATTGTTATCCCGAATATAACCGTGTACACCAAGGCCGACCTCGTCCTCGACTCGGTACAAGGCTGCAGTGTCGACGTGCTTGTAACCGGCTTCCAGTGCCCATTGTACGACACGCGCTAGCGAGTGGTTTACTGGCAACACTCTTGTTCCCTAAATAACTTTAGCTATTAATAGATTGGTAGTTTGATTTTACATGTAGATTTTAATAATAATTTTGTGGCTAAATTCAGCATAAAAATGTATTAGCAACACAACAACAAGGCAATCTATATAGTATTATATAGTTGGATTATGCATTCATTATATAATGGCAAGTCGTGGCGCAATGGTACAGCGTGTGACTGTAAGCACGACGGATGTGGGTTCGATTACCACTCGGGGAATGAATTATATAATATTTTTATTCCGCCAATCAACGCGCAATGTTTCGAAAATTCAGCAGAAAGTGAGGAACGGACGGTAGTGTCTTAACACTAGGTTCCGAGCACTGCACTTCGGCACTAGGGTCTTTCCAATTGCCTGCTATATTGGAATAAACGTAAAGCTAAAAAAACCTTTTCAGAAAGTCTCTTTTTTATTTACATTTAACACAGTATATTTGTTTATATTTTTGTATATATACTTTAAATTTAATGTTAATGAAATAGAGATTTATTAGTGAAAAGGTAATAATAGAAAAATATACGTCAAGTTATTTTTATTTTTCTAAAATCTTTAAATGTTTCTGTATATAAACAAGCAAAACTCACGTCAGCTAGATGACCCAAGCTGGTCCCCAGAGCAATTACTGGAATCTCGTTACCATCGTTTAGAATATATTGCTCCGTTTTTGAATATACCTAAAACATAGCTGATAGTACGTTATCTATATTTCATACTATAAAGTTAAAAGTTTGTTTGATTGAACGAGCTAAACTCAAGAACTGGCCAATGGATATTTTTTTTGTGCTAAACAGTGTACAAAATCAAACTTCACTTTGGAGTTACCTCGGTCATTAAGAGTACGGGAGCAAAACCACAGCTAACAGCTAGTGTTATTTAAAGCAAAAAATAAATTACTGACTTAAAGAAAGTTTGTGTGGAACGACAAGAACACAGGCGTGCGACTATAAGCAGACGGCTGTGGGTTCGATTCCGATAAAATTTCTCGCTCTGGTAACGAGCACTCAACTCAACACGCAATGCCTCAAAAATCATTCGGGAAGTGGCAAATGGGAGTGTATTAATATGTAAGGAGTATCTTAACACCAGGTTCCCAAGTTCCCTCCGCCTACCCTACTATGTGCTTGATACGACAAATAAACACAGACACCAACCTTTGCGAGCAGAAATAATAGAAAAAAGAAAAAATATAAATTACAATAGCTATTCCTGTCCATTCTGAACGCTTATCAAATACAAACTGAACTTTTGAAAGCGTTGCTTCCAGTATCTGTGTAACCAATCCACATCTGGTTGATGATAAGTCTTTTAATATAACATTACATAATAATGATTGCATTCATAAATGTTATTAAAATTATCAACTTTTTAAATTAAACTCTTTTAACCCGATTTATCGCGAAGACTTAGCAGTAATCCGTGGTCACGGGTAGAAACGTCGGGTTTCCAAAAATGTATAATACAAAATATACGCGATTAATCCGGTTAAAATAGTTTCATTTAAAAGGTGTAACAATCGCGAAAAGCAAAGAACTTATTATAAACTTACTTTATAATATTATTTATTTCTATATCTAGTTTTTATGTTCATTGACTATTCATATTCATATTAAAGACCGCCATGATACAAGGGCACAAGCGCGTGATTGTAAACGCGTACGCTGTGGGTTCCATTCCCAATAAGGGGAATGATTTATTATTTACTAATATTTTCATTTCTTCGCTATAGTACCACGACAAAGCGCAGCGTTGAACTCCGCCACTCAACACCTCAATAAATCGGCGAGAAGTGGGAAACGGAGTAACTTTACATTAGGTTCCTTCTGTCTACCGCAGTAATGGATTATTTTCATTTAATACTAATCCTATGCTTATATGCTTTAATGATTGGGTTGAGCTAATAAAAAAAAATATTTAGCTTCACGCCTGTCACATGGTAAGCAGAGGGAACCTGGAAACCTATTTCTAGATATAAATACTCCGTTCCCATTAAGATACTTCCGTTTCCTACTTTGAGCCGAATACTGGAGGCATTGCGTATTAAGTAGCGAAATTCAACGCCGCACATTGCTCAATAAAATTAAAATAAAATAATAAATATTTCATTTCCTCGAGTAAGAAACAAACCCACTACATGTTCCGCTTACAGTCGCACGCTTTAATTATGTCATAATTTATTTTCCACCTAAACCTCTATTTATTAAAAAAAAAATAAACATTATTAACCCATTCACTAGTATTTAGTATAGAAATGTAATTTTTACATTTTGATTTAGCCAAATGCATTTGTACAACCGACACCAGCTATTACACTTTACCGCACTATAGAGACTAGCGATTTGTTCTCTCGCAACGCGTCGGACATAATTAGTTGTACAGTAATGAGCACAATTTAAAACGAGCAACCATGTTCCCTAGAAACGTACGTTTGTTTGTTTGTTTTTTGTATATACTTTTTTTTTCATATTGTTCCAAGTTGGTTA
This sequence comes from Heliconius telesiphe telesiphe, assembly GCA_018249795.1. Classification (NCBI taxonomy): domain Eukaryota; kingdom Metazoa; phylum Arthropoda; class Insecta; order Lepidoptera; family Nymphalidae; genus Heliconius; species Heliconius telesiphe. The sequence goes on from DWLH01001403.1 coordinate 8,665, forward strand.
CGGGAATATTGTTTTTTTTTTTGTGAAGAAATTAAATTATGCAAGACAGTGTTTTATTGCGTTTTAGCAAAGGTATTTTTTTTGTCTGTATTTTATAAAATATGAGAATCGAAATATATAATGAAAATATAATGAAAATCGAAATATTGAAGATATTTTACATGTTTATAAATGAAGCCGTCGTGGCGCAGGGGCTCAAGGATGTGACTGTATGGCGACGGTTGTGAGTTCGATCCCCACTTGAGGGAATATATTATTATTCATTAATATTTTTATTTCTTCGCCTGGCAAAACAAAAGTCCGGCGTTGAGTTCCACCAATCACCACGCAACGTCTTAAAAAATATTGTTTAAAATTACACTATATAATACCACATAGTATTGACATTGTAGTGTTGATAGTAATTGAAAATGAAAATAGCTATACTACAGGAGGATACCTTCATATGCACTGTTTTAACTGTGGAAGACTCAGTGTCTTAGCACTATGTCCCCTCTGTCTACTATACTTTATACAGGGAACAACGTAAAGCTCAAAAAAAATTATACCTTTTTAAAATAATATTTTACTCCAATATTTTCATAACATTAACTTTTTCGAACTTCGTTTAATTAAAAATGTCAGCTTAACGAAATCATCAACATCTAGAATCTTACAATGACAAATACAAATCGAATCCTAAACAAAAAAAATATAGCAACACAAACTATAATATATTTAAAAAAATCAGCTTCACGCTGTATCCCGCACACAGCAGGGTAGGCAGAGGGAACCTAGTGTTAAGACACACTGTTCCCCACTTTCAGCTGATTGATAAAAAAAAACATATGAAAACAAAATAAAATCAAACAGTTTACATTAAAACAAAATAAAATAACATAAAAAGAACACCATGTAAATAACATCAGTCGCGAGCTGTTGAACTAACCATGCACGACAACACTAACTACCTGTATAACGAGATCAGACGGCGGCCGACAGCTTTATTTAGAATGCCAGGAACTTTTACGCTTGAATTTTTCACTTCAATCATCAGCCATGTCGCTGTTTCGGATGGAATCTTGACATTACTATTACATTTTCTGTCATGAAATAGATATCACATATGTTTTTTTTTTCAGCTTCACACTGTATCCCGCAGGCAGCAGAGTAGGCAGAGGGGCGGAGGGAGAGAGAAACTTGTGTTAAGACACTCCCATTTTGCTTTTGCCTCAACACAAGAGCAAAAATGAAAATATTAAATATTGTATTTCCTTCGAGTGGGACTCGAATCCACAACTTGTCCTGCTTATAGTCAGTTTCTTGTGCTTCTGCGCCGGTACTGACCTCTAATACCTCTAATATATACGATAATTTAGTTTGATTTTATTTGACTTGTGTCGTAGTTATTAATTTTCAAAAAATAACACTACAAATAACTATATTATACAATACAACGTTAATATACTTTGTTTCACAACAAAAATATTAGTTAGTATAGTAAAAAATATATGATGTACTAGGTACCCGTTTGGGGCTTCGCTCGCTTGAAATATAAATATAATAATCATTAATTTACAAATCTGAATTACTTTCGTTTTTAGAACAACTTTATTATAAAAACAATTTCTATACCTATATTGTAAAGTATAGTTACAGTCAATTCAATAAAACTTTCATTCATCAGCAATTTTGTCGAACAACATTCTTTAAAATGGTATAATTTGTTGTTAATAAACCGATAGAAATAAAATAAAAACTAAATTTTAAGGGAAAATGTAAAAGTGAACATTGCAATTAAGTTAAGCCATTTCTGAGATTCACGTGAACAAACACACAGATATACAAAGAAAAAAATTAAAAATCATTGTTTTTGGTGCCATTACGTTATTAAATACCCCCAATAACGTATTATCTTACATATATTTCGTGTACAAACATAGATCCATTGTGTTATTATAAGATATAGATAGATAAAATGACTTATAGATATCAAAGAATACTTTAGCTTAAATACCATTCAAAGCGAAACGAATTGCCACATTTTCCTTAAACCTCCAAGTTTCTCGTCAGTATTTAGTACTAGTTACATAAAAAATGGTTATTAAATTAGGCAAATTTTGACATATTTGGCATTCACTTACCTATTTGGTATCTCTTTGAGAAATAGTTGTCATATCAATTGGGTACCGAACACAGCTTATGAGGTTATATTTAATGAATATTTGTACACTATATTTTCAAATAATATTAAAGCCTTCATTCTATTTAACAATATCTTGAACTTATTAAATTATCAAATGATTCCTTTGTTACAAATACAATATGCTTATTTTTTTATTACAAAAACTATCTGTTTTATATTATTATATGTCTTTAGAACTTTTTAAAATAAAACAAAATTTTGAAATAGTATCAACAAAAAAAAACACCTAAGCCAATAATTACACCAAAAATTAATAATTCCAACAGTTACGAGAGCTGAGTACCACAGATTGAATTTTAATACAAACGATATTCGAAATTCTATAGATAAGTATAAAATATTATACTATACTATACTAACTTCACGCTTTATCCCTAGTATAAAATATTGATATTTAATAAATTATTACTAAACTTTTTTTCTTTAAAGATTTGAGTGTAACACAAATATAATAGAACTACACAGCATATAGTACATACAAAATATTTATTTTTTACGTTGTTTTTTTTTATGGAAAACACAAGGCAAACGAACGTTCGGGTTACCTGATGGTAAGTGATCACCGCCGCCCACGACCCCGTGCAACACCAGTTGAGCTACAGGTGCGTTGCCGGCATTTATGAAGGGTTGGGCGCCGGAGCCCGGCATTACCTGATGCGAAACGCAGTGGCATAATTAACATCGCTTTTAAATGCCGGGGGTGGTAATGATCCGGTCGAGTCTGCCCATGCGTGTTGCCATTGCTGGCGACGTGACGCGACGTGACGCGACTCTACCACACGTACTTTAGTCGCCTCTTACGACACCACCAGTACCAGGATGATCCTATTCTAGGCCGAGATCACACGGCACAAGTGTTTCAATGTTTCCTGTACACATCAGGTTAAGCAGAGGGAACCTAGCGTTACGACACTCTGTTCCTCATTTTCAATTGTGACCCTGCGCCACGATCCGCCTCTTTAAAAATGTAAAAAAATAAATAAAAGGTTATACTAATATTTTCTTAAAACTTATTTTGCATCACGTCAGACGTCAGTATACAGTAAAAAAAATGCTTTTTCTGTTAGTATTACTTCAATGTAAGCCAATCAACTAAAAAGCTAAGAACCATTAAAATAAGAAAGAATAATGGAGCACATCAAACGAAGTAATGTTTTTCATCACAAATACACATAAAATAATAAATTCGAAAATATTTTAACATAAAAAATAAAGTATCGGATTTGTTTTTCTTATGAATAACCTCATTCAGAAAACTCATTTTCATATATATAATTTACCAATAGATAAAATATATAATATATATTTTTTATTTATTCTTTATAAAATAGTATGGGAGAAGTCTTCTCAGAATGGCTGAATCTTGGAAATCGGAGACGGGCTTTTGTTCGACCATAATATACCCAACGTATTCTTTTAAAGCTTAATGTAATGGATATATTATAATAAAAAAATCTAACTTTATTTTCTATTTTTCATATTTGTGTATATCCTACTAATTTTGTAAATGTGAATGTTTGTGAGGACGGATGTTTGTTCCACTGTCATGCAAAAACTACTAAACTAATTAAGATAAAACTTTACAAAAATATAGCTTATACATCAGAATAACTCATACATAGGCTACAATTATTAAGCATAAGCGGGCGAAGCCGCGTTTGGGTCGCTGGTATTACATATTTATTTTAAGTTTTTATGTGATTAAACAACAGTCAAATATTTCTTTTATTTAAAATAGCCCAAGATCCCAGAGTCCCCAGACCTACGTAATTTTAGCAAAGCTGAAATTTTGAGGACTATTAGTCTAATATGTTAAGACAGTATGCGTATTCAATAACTTGAAAGTGGGGCACTTTCATAGGTAGCGCCAAATAAAGGTACATCTCTGTCTGGGAGGATAATTGAGCCATCGGATTAGTCTAGTTCTTAAAATAGTCCGTAAATAATAATAATATGTGAAATTAAAGCTTGCTAGTATAAAGTAATTTGCACCAATTTTAAACAACCTTTAAGACACCTGGCAGGAGTAAAGACCCATAAATAGGGTCTGGTATTAATACATATACATTTTTTACATTATTCTTAAGAAATATATAAATTGAGGCCGGTAGTGTTGCAGTGGCACAGGGTGTGACTGTAAAATCGACTGGTTGTGGGTTCGATCCCCACTCGAGGAGATGAAATATTTACTTAAATTTATATTTCCATTTCTTCGCTCTGGTGTCGAGGCAAAGCGCGGCG
>DWLH01001404.1:0-13078 GCA_018249795.1 Heliconius telesiphe telesiphe
ACCAGAGCGAAGAAATGGAAATATAAATTTAAGTAAATATTTCATCTCCTCGAGTGGGGATCGAACCCACAACCAGTCGATTTTACAGTCACACCCTGTGCCACTGCGCCACGACCGGCCTCACGTATTACTATATTCTGCGTATATAATGTGAGTTACAGTTTCTTTTTCATCTTCACGATGTATCCCTCAAGTAGCTGTGTCAGCAAAGGAAGCCTAGTGTTAAGACACTCTGTTCTCTACTTTCTGCCAAATTCTGGAGGCATTGCGTTGTTTGCCTTGACACCAGAGCGAAGAAATGAAAATATTAAATATTTCATTTCCTTCAGAGGGAATCGAACTCACAACCTAAAGCGTTAACAGTCACACGTTTGTGCCTGGATGCAAGCAACAGAATTTATATTTATGTTTCTATAATTGAAGTTGGATACGTGCATCTTTACTTAGAGCGGAGTGAGAGAAACTGGTGATAATTCAGTAATTTCATCATTTTTCAATTTTAAAACTTGTTGACCCTTCTTCTATTGCTTGAATACGCTAATATCAGCAACTATGTGTGGCGCAGACCACACATCGAGGAAGGAAGCCGAAGTAGGATAGACGTGTATGATACACGTCACGAGGAAGTCTATTGGCTAGTAACCCACTGAACCTCCACTTAGAGTTGACTTTGGCATTTAAAATGTGTCATATTTTATACAAAACACTTAGAATACCTCGCTCGACCAAGGCGGTGAAGACGCAGGTAAAAAATTGTTACAAAATTTATCTTTATTTTTATATTACTGAAAATAATAATAATTAATTTTATTTACCAGTTTGGTGCATAAGTAAATGTATTCGTTTTATTATCATACATAGTCTGGGTATATAGTATTTCTATTTGTATATTAATTTTAAAGTAAAAAATAAAAAAAAAATGTCAATATGTCATAAAAAAACTCTACATAGTTGCAAAATAAGTATGTTGTATGTTAATCTTGTTTATTTTCCAAGACGTAATTTAAAATGGCAGGTAAAAGCACACAATTAGAGCAAAGTTGATCGAATGATAGGGATAATGAGTGGTATCGCGGAGAGAGCTGTGAACATTCGTATGTATACTTAATAATAAATAAGTCGTTTTTAATTAAATACAATATAATTTAATAAGATTCGAAATTCAGCAATAATGCTGAGACAACACAAAGTAATATTTAACGATTACTGTCATTTTAAATCTTCAAGTGTAATCATAAAATTAAAGTTTTTTTTTACCTTTACTCTGTATCCCGCACACAGCAGGGTAGGCAGAGGGAACGTATAAAGTTTTTATTATAGTATAAATATGTAGTTGCCTAATAAATAGTAACATTTAGTCATTATCATAAATAACAAACAGCCGGTTACTTCAAGTAGACATGCACTAAATATAAATTATTCATATCAGATTTTAAGTTCACACGAAATTGAACAATGAAGATTTCACCGCATTAAAATCCTGTGAAACTTTTCTCGCTGATAAAGCATTAACAAAATGAAAAACATTTTCACCGTGACTCAGGTCAGGGTTTCGAGAGAAATGCGATTCTAAATTAAGATAAACGACTAGTAGACAGCAGTCGCAGTGCAATTATGTCGCTTATTCCTCGTGACCAAACTAAAATTGCCTCTGTATTAGAGAGCAGGGAGGGCGAGCGCTGTGCATCTACTATCAAAACTATATCAGCGGAGCTCGCTCGTTACTGGCGCTCAGTATCCGCGCGCTTCGACTGCGCGCTCACACGCGAACTCGAAAAAAGTGAAACTCTCGCTATGGAAATGATAGTGATTTTGACTATTTGTTTATTTCATTTAACATTCGTTAATCCAAATAATGATATGCGATACGAAAAAAATGAAAAATTTAAAACGTATCAGTTAGAGGTGCCCGGTAAGGAACCGATTACTATAATTGAAAGTGAGCCTTCTGCTAAAGATTTGCGGCACACATGGGATGCTACGGAAACAACTTTGGAAAATGATGCAGATATTAAGAATTTAATGGCACACATGATCTACGATACAAAAGACAATAAACCACGTTGTTATGGACCATCCTGCCAAGAAGGATTCATCGAAGATGAAGGGCCACAGCAAGATATCGAGGATTTTATTATTGAGAATTCTGATAAATTGAAGGACTTTAGTGAGCTTTCTAGTGAACGCCTACAGGCTATAGCTGCGCTGGCTGCAAAATTGAAGAGAAACAAAATTAAAGACAGATTTCCTACTGTGGCCTCTGATGATGAAAATGATGATAAAGTATTCACATCTTGGAATCGTCTCAAAGTGAAGCAACATAAACATCCCTACGATGACAAGGATGGTTGGGTAACATTAGAACCCGTCGCTTGGTCTACAAGCAAAATATCAAAGTGGAAACCAAATGTGAAAAAACAAAAGCCTACATATTGGAATGACGACGAAGATAACAAACATTATAATGATGACCGTTATCCTTCTTTTCAAGAACAAGATAATGCCTACATTTATCCTAATAAAAGACCACTTTCTCGTCCTGGTTTTATCAATAACAAATTGCATGTTCCTCAAGAGTACGACACTGAACTTCCATCGAAACCATCTTGGACAAAGAATAAGCCGCAGCAAAATATGTACAATCAACATTCCTCATGGTCTACAGATGAAAACCGTCGACCAATTAAACATAATTGTAATAAAGACGAAGGATACGCTAGTGACGACTCTGTTTATTATGGAATGTCCGATGATATAGTGACTGATTCTCGTCCTTCAAGTTTTCCATTTGAGTATGAAGCGTTGCACCAATCTCCGATGCAAAAGAGACCACTACGGAAACCAACACCTGTAGTTTATGCAGGTGACGAATATGATAGTGATCGTTCTTCTAGACCACCGTATGGTGACGGACAGTGGGTCTTACTTTCCACGACTAAAGGATATAGGAACAAGAAACGACAAAGATCACTTGACACATCCAATGAAAATATGGGTGTTCCATCCGTTATATCGCATCAGGCTGTCTCGCTTACTGTTCTTCCCACCGACGATAGCTCTCCTATAAATATGACTACATCACATGGCGGATTATTAGAAGTTGAAAGAAGTTTTCAAACTGTGGAGGAATCAAAACGTGATATGGATTTAAAGAATGATTTAGAAGTTGCAGCAAGTCAGCAACGACCTGTTAAGCAGAAAGTTTCGAGGAAGAAAATATTAAGTGCTAAAAATACACCTGATAGCTCAACTGTGCTAGCTGCTGTCGGAGCAGGTATGGTTCCGGCGGCGATGGCAATGGTCGTACCCATGATGTTAGGTAAAAGACGAAGACGAGATATTACTGTGGACTCACAGACATATTTAGATGAACTTATTAATATACACTAATGTAGTAATGTAATGTATTTATTAGTTATTTATTCTTTTAATTGACAATTGGGATACGTGTGTGTGTGATTTACAATGCAATTCTGCTTCTTGTGTGAATGAAGCAAAGCCTTAAAAATCTATTATTTATTTTTAAGTATAAAGTATAAGTTAAATTATTAAATAGATAATTGAATTAAATGATATCCCCACGACTTTTATTTAAAGATATAAATGTTTATTTTCATATATCTGTAATGTTAATTTTATAACAAATTTTATTTATTGTTATTCGTTTTAAATTGCATAATCAAACATACATTTAAATTAACAAAAAAATATATATCTTACATCGTATGTACGAACATGTTTCAAAGTGAACATATTAATAATAAATAATTTACAATAAAAAAAATAAAACGTTTCGTTTCTGATATTCATTTTTTATATTTTCTTATTTTTATATAACTTAATTTACTGTGTATACAACACAGTAAATGAAGTTATATAAATAAATTATATTGGTTCAAAAAATATAAGCAGATTCATTATATTTCTTTAATAAAAATTGTAACAAAGACTTTTACTTAAATTATGAACACCAATATTGTAAAAGTTAATCAATAGTGTGATAAATTTGTACAATTAAGAACTTAACATAAGTAAGTACTGAAAATTGTAAGTATTTTATGTTAATATTATTAATTAAATAATTAATTACAAAAAATTAAATTGTTATTTGTATTAGAATTTCTTATATATATTAGTACAAGTGAATAGGTTCGTCTGGTTGATGATACATTTTACCAGTTTGGACGGCGTCCTTCAGATACTTTACACTAAATACGCAAAGTATTAAGAGCACTGAAAACAAAAAAGTCCATAAATAAGCATACTAAGTGAGAGACTATAAAATTAAATAAATTAAATTAAAATTAAATTAGCTTTACGCTGTATCCCGCACACAGCAGGGTAGACAGAGGGAACCTAGTGTTAAGACACTCCGTTCCCCACCTTCTGCCAAATTTTGGAGGCATTGCGTGTTGAGTGGCAGAACTCAACGCCGCTCTTTGCCTCGACACCAGAGCGAAGAAATGGAAATATAAATTTAAGTAAATATTTCATCTCCTTGAGTGGGGATCGAACCCACAACCAGTCGGTTTTACAGTCACACCCTGTGCCACTGCGCCACGACTAAAAATATTTTTAACTAAAATTTACTGAATATATCACAATGTACTTTAAAATTTTATGTTTTATCAATCAAGTCAATCATAAAGGGTTTAAAAAGCTAAATCAAATTGGAAAAAAATCAAAATTTCTAAAAAAAATCAAATTGTAATTCAATTAACAGAGTTTAAGTAATGGGTTTCGTCACTTAACACGTAATGGCGGAAAAAGAAATATTTTATTATATAAGGGAGTAGATTAACAAAGAACAAAACTTTAAAGAATTTCAAATATTTTTACCGTCAGAAACCACGAGAACAGCAAGGCGAGGCCAATCTGTCATCAGCGATGCCCAAGCTATTAGCGCCATTGTCAAGAATATGTGAATAAAAGTATACACGAAGAAAGTTGTGATTGCGCAAACGTTCAACTAAAACAAAAAGATTTAATCTATATATAAAGAAAATGAGTATATAAAATTAACTGCAAGGTGGCAACCCTTGGTGGTTTCTTCACCTGCCATTGGTGATGTTTAAAGGTTTTTAGCGGTACGTTTTTATTATTCGGCGTTTTCTTGTTTTTTAGTATTTTTTCCATATGAAATCTGATAACACATTTTAAATAGGGAAATCCGATGCTCTTGAATGCCCTATAATGCTCTACGCTCTATGACCCCCGGGAATTCTTTCGTCGAAATGATTAATTAATGTTTTCTTTTATTTGTCATTTCGAGTTTTAAAGTTGAGTTTCGAGTTTTTAATTTGTTTTGTCGTGTTCATTTAAAAAAATATATTTGTGTTTGGTTATTGTGTATATAAATCAGCTTCACGCTGTATCCCGCACACACAGGGTAGGCAGAAGGAACATAGTGTTAAGACACTCCGTTCCCCACTTTCCACCGAATTCTGGACACGACACTTCCTCAAGTGGCGATCGAACCCACAACCAGTCGATTTTACAGTCACACTTTGTGCCACGACCAGCCTCTTATCTCAGCCTCTGGTTATTGTATATGATGTTGTAAATTTTTAAGTTATATCCAATGAAGAAAAAAATTATGTAAAAAAATATTTTCTGAAATGAGTATATGGTTTGAATTTCTACTCGATATCTCCAAGCGTTCTTGAGATTAAGTCTCTTGTCAGATAGACGGACGGAGAACAAAGTGATTTTATAAGGGTTCCTTTTTAGCTTAAAGGGTACGAAACCCTTAAAAGTAATACAAAAATACAAAATATACTCAAATAACTAATTATAATATGAACACTGACTTAAAACACTCACCTTATGAACACCAATCGTATATATAGATGCAAAAAGTAACAGCAGAAAGCTAATGACGGTATACACGATTAAGTATATTACACCTAAAAACGGAGATTCTGCTAACTTATCTTCCAATACAGTTGTTGTGAATATCACTAAAAGTATATTGACTAAGTGGTACAACATAGCAGTTAAGCTACATATCTGAAAATAAGAAAAATAAAATTGCTTCACATAGTTCATGAAACGCCTGATAAAAATTTATAGCAAATACGCTCAACAATAAATAGCATTTTATAAGGCAACAATTATACTTACAATCACTATGTAACCGAATACAATATTTCCCAGCCTCAATGGAAAACAGAATAGAAACTTTCTCGTCATTTTTACTTGTTTCAACATCTGAAAAATAAAATGTTTGTCCATATAAATTATATTTATTTAGATATTACAGTTAGTTTATTTTGACTTTAAAATTAGCACGCTCATATCAGTTGATTATTTAAAACTATTCATGGTACCGTTAAAATAATAATACTTACAAATACTCATATTTTCGTATTATTTTTTAAAATGTGTGTAGTACTTTAGGCAACATTTTAATTTTTTTATATGAAGTGATGGCTGAGAAACAACACAATTACGCTAGCAGTATAGCCCCTATTTCTTATTCCTATATACTCTTTGACTTATTGATTTTTTTCTTATTACATATTAATAAGCAAAGGACACAACCTATACCGATAAAATCTCTGCACGATGTGTTATTTAGGGTTAATTAGACGTGTGTATGTCCAGTGACCGTTCAGCGAGGGATCTATTCTAAACCTGTACTGAGTTCCGTTTTCACATTTACATTACTACCTATTTATTAAATTTAATTATATTCTAATCAAGTGTTAATTTTTTTATATAATACCAATTTTGCAATTTTATATTTAATTTAATTATTTATAAAAAAAAGTAATAGAATATTTTAGCAAAAAAAAAAGAATCTTTTATTATTGTCAATAAACTTTTTCTAAGTAATATTACAAAATTGAGGCCAGTCGTGGCGCAGCGGTACGAAGTGTGACTGTAAAACCGACTGGTTGTGGGTTCGATCTCCACTCGAGGAGATGAAATATTTACTTTAATTTATATGTCCATTTCTTCGCTCTGGTGTCGAGGCGTTGAGTTCTGCCACTCTACACGCAATGTTTGCAGAATTCGGCAGAAAGTGGGGAACGGAGTGTCTGAACACTAGGTTCCCTCTGCATACCCTGCTATATGCGGGATACAGCGTGAAGCTAAAAAAAATATGACAAAAAAAGTTGCTTTTATTTTTAGCTCAGCTCAGGTTAAGACCTGAATATTATATATCTTATAAATATTATAAATCTGTCCTATGACATCAGTAACCTCTGATCCTATCTAGCTTATTTGGAAAACCTACGCAAGTAATAGCAAAAACTAAGTAATCTCAGCCCACGACAAATCAAGTTAATACATCAACCATCCTTACATTATTGAATATCGAGCTTATAAGCGCTAAAATACACAAAATCTATATCGTAAGTATCTTATGACGCCAGTCGTGGCGCTGGGCCACAGGTGTGTGTGTGGCGAGTAGTTGTGAGTTCGATCTCTACTCGAGGAAATGAATATTTATTCAAATTTATATTCTCATTTCTTTGCTCTGGTGTCGATGCAAAGCGCGGCGTTGAGTTCCGCCACTCTAGAACCGGCAGAAAATGGAGAACGTAGCGTCTTAACCCTATCTTCTCTCTGCCTAGCCTGCTGAGTGCGGGATACAACGTGAACCTGATTACATTTTTAAGTATCTTATACTAAAGTCGTGGGAGTAACAGAGGTCATTGTATGATGGTTCAAAGTTACGGTTCAGAGGTTTGTAGAAGCGGGGAGTGAATGTTCTTAAGATTGCTTTATACTTAGTAACGCCATAGGGAATTATAAAACGTGATATTGTCTTTAAATACTATGTTTATGTTTTACTTTTGTAATGTGTGTGTGTGTATCCACACTAGGAAAAGTAATACTTTTTAGAAAACATATAAAAATTTGAACGTAGCAGGATTTGAACCCGCGCCTCTTGGACGATTTGCAAGAGGCGCGGGTTCCAATCCCGCGTTCAAATTTTTATAAGTTTTCTTAAAAGAACGTTGTTTATTGTTTTTGTTTTTTAATAATCATATAGTGTGACTACATTAAATATGATAAAATTTAAAAAAAGTAAAGTAAGTCATCTAATTTTCACAGCTGTTCACATATAATTTATTATCTTATTATAATTAGATAATATAAACGTATGAACACCTCAACGTGACTGTAACGTGTCGCAGGTTGTGAGTTCGATTACTACTCGAGGAAATGTGCAAACTAACTAGAACAGAGCCGCCATCGTAGTACAGAGGGATATCTAAAATATATATGTATTATTGTGAAAGATTAAAAAGAGTGTGTAATTCCTCTATGATATACTGTTTTATATTCTGTCATAATGAACAGCTTTACTTTGCATACAAAGGTATCCCGTAGTATATCTTTTTTATGTAATATGGTATCTATATATTTATATATATTTAATATTTTTTCGCTCTTTAGTGTTTTTCAGGTGGAAAACATAGACAATTTTTTAATTTGATAAAATATTTTATTAACTATAAAAATGTTGGTAGTTTTTATAATCCTAATAGAATTAAACAACTTCCTAAAATGTTCTTTCCTTTTGGGACTCCACTATTGGGAGCTACTAAACAAAAAAATACATTCTTATTTATATAAATATATTATTATATAATATATAACATATTACATGATATTTAAATTTTTACCTTAAAATAAATAAACGTATTTTGATCAAATTTATTTATTTTCTTAAAAAATTAAGAGTGCCCAAAAGAGCTATCATTTCTCTATGACGATATAAATAAATAGTTATAAAGGTCATTATTTAATAATTACACCATTCATACATGACGAATGATACAATAAAAAGTAAATAAAAACAATTAAACCGATTTTACCGCTCCCGCACCGCGCTCTGGTCTTTTATTAAATTTTTAAATATCATTGTTTCTGGTTCTATTTACTTTGTAAAAGCCCCCAATAATATTTTATCTAATGAAAATCGAAAATGCCACCCAATTTAATAATTTTGGTTTTCATAATTTTGCTTTAGAAATCTTAAGTGCGCTGCAAGCATACAATATTTATTAAAACAGGAACGTAATTCCCTGTACTTAACGAACGAATGAACAAATAATTCACAAATTTAAGCGAGCGAAGTCGCGAGCTGGTCGCTAGTCTTATCAATATACAGGATGGAAGCGTCGCCGCTCCTTTTACGGGAACAGCATATAGGGTAAAATATTTTAAACCCATACCTAAAGAAATTAATCAAGATACCTTAACAGTTTAGACGTAGGATTTTTGTTTGTCCATATCTGTGATGCAGTTACGTATAGACATTAATAAATTAAACACATACTACTACAAAAATACTACTAAAGGTTAACGGCGGTTTCCCTATGATAGGTTTATGAGTGCTTGCGTCGTTCTTGAAAAATGGCGTTTTATCTTACAAAGATCATTTTATTATTTATTTTGTTTGAAATAATCACTTTTTTATTTTTGATAAAAAAAAAAGAATAATTGTATTAGGCTTTTATAGAGTTGTTAAAACTGTGGTTTCATTCAAAGTGGTGCTGACAAAAACAATCTGCATACGTACGTATACTTAAGTCTAAAGTTTCAAGAGATATCCCTACCGTACCCGTTATTTACCACGCTTCAATTCATCTAACGAAGTCGTTACGTGAATTGAATAGTAATACTACCTAGTAGTCAATAAGCCAGCAATAAGTATTATCATAATTCATAATTTATAATAATTTTATGTATAATTGCTACTACTCTTTAATCGAGTAGGTACACGATCAAACAGATTTTATAAGTTTATATGTATATACTAAAATATTGAGGCCAGTCGTGGCGCAGGACAGAAAGTGTGACTGTAAAATCGACTGGTTGTGGGTTGAATTCACAGTCGACAAGATGATATATTTATTTAAATTTATTTATTTGGTTTATTATAATCAGCTTCACGCTGTATCCCGCACACAGCAGGGTAGGCAGAGGGAACCTAGTGTTAAGACTCACCGGTCCCCACTTTCCGCCGAGCTCTGGAGGCACTGCGTGTTGAGTGGCGGAACTCAACGCCGCGCTTTGCCTCGACACCAGAGCAGAAAAAATTAAAATATAAATGTAGATATTTCATTTCCTCGAATGGAGATCGAACCCACAACCAGTCGATGTTACAGTCACACTTTGTGCCCCTGCGCCACGATTGGCCTCTGTTAAAATAAAATAAATCAGCTTCACGCTGTATCCCGCACACAGCAGGGTAGGCAGAGGGAACATAGTGTTAAGACACTCCGTTCCCCACTTTCTGCCGAATTCTGGAGGCATTGCGTGTTGAGTGGCCGAACTCAACGCCGCGCTCAACCTCTACACCAGAGCGAAGGAATGGAAGTATAAATTTAAGTAAATATTTCATCTCCTCGAGTGGGGATCGAACCCACAACCAGTCGGTTTTACAGTCACACCTCGTGCCGCTGCGCCACGACTGGCCTCTGTTGATTTATTTATTTATAATATAAGTTACTTACTTATATATTAAAATGTATTTTATACTTATTTATTTAGCTTAAGTGTCTCACTGTACACATGATCATTGTGGGATTGTATGTTATTAAATTGCTATAGCTTAAGTTTAATATTTATTGTGGCATATTGGGACAGAGTTAGGCTAGAAACGCCATGGTTATGGGTTCGATCCCAGGAGTGGGAAATGAATAATTTTCTTTTCTGGTAAACAAATTGCTGCGTTGAGGTATCGAATTCGGGAGATATCAAGGACCAGAGTATCTTGAAAATCACATTCTCAACTTTTCTTTTCTCAAATATAAAATTTTCAATATTAAAATATTTTGTTAGACAAGGACTGGAAACTAACAGTTTTTTTCCGCCTCTATAGCGGTTTGGAGGTACATAGCTCTAAAGAAATATACCTATTTTATTTCCTTAATTAGAATTAATAAAGTGTGGCGAAGCGAGGAATTTAAGGTAATAATTATATTACCATATTGTCTATTTTAAAAAGTTTAATTACAATTTAGCTAATGTTTAATAATAGATTCATAAATACTTATTTAGAAAACGTATAAAAAAATGAACGTAGCGGTATTTAAACCTGCGCCTCTTGGACGCTTCCCCAGCTGGTTCAAATCCCGCTTCGTTCAAATATTTCTTGTGTTTTATTGTAATGCTACTCCACCGTTAAACCTACAGCTCTGAAATGTTGCAGGAACGTTGTGGACGTGTGCACGGTGATCCCAGCGAAGTAGTTTGGTGATAATTCTAATTATAGTTTTTGAATAAATTGTCAAAATGTGTTCCACGGAGTTAAGCTGTGGAACGTTTTGAAATTCACACGCACAGATTGTACTTTGACTAACCTAATCCAGCGCGTGCGGACGATATAGAAATTTTTTGCAAAATTTTACGCAACAAAACATCGCGGGTTCTAGTACGTTTTCTAAATAAGTATATAAATTTTTACTACTTTTAAAAATATTAAAATAATAGCTTCATATGTTTAAGAAATCCAAACAATAACAAAATGAATGTGTCCATTGGCACGATTACAAGGCACGTACGGAAACAAGAAAACAAATAAACATTACATACAGTCTTGAATACATTAATATTTATATGATATAGATGACCTATTGTTCTAGAATTATCTTAATGTAGGCAAGAGAAATATTTTAATAAGATTTACTATTGGTAAATAAATAGTATTTTTTTTTAAATGTTTAGTTGCATTATTGTTATTTTTTAATTATGAAGATTGTTAATAAATAAAAATAAATTGTACAAATTTAAAGTTCAGTAAAAATGAAAAGAGATGTTATATTGTATTTTATATTATTAAAAATAATGTCATTTGTAAAACTTAAACCTCGCTAACTAAGACGTCAATTCTCACTTTCCTTTAAATCTAACATTGTATATAATTTTTACTTGAGAAACTAAGTCAATATTTATTAACATACAATATTAATTACAATGTTAATGTACTCGAAATGGAACTAGGCAGATACTATTTCTAGTTAAACTAACAGAAGCGAATTATAAATAATTCAATTTAAATATAGTGCCAACAGAACAACGAGTTCTGTAGTATGAGTAAGAGTAACCTAACGGTGAAAATTACCGGCGGAATAAACCACGCCAATTTTTTAGGCTTATCTAAAATGTTTAATTTTCATCTTCACGCTGTATCCCGCACATAGCAGGGTAGAGGGAATGTGGAAACCTAAAGACACTCCGTGCACTCGAAGACAGTTTCGTTTCCCACTTTCCGCCGCATTCTGGAGGCATTGCGTGTTGGGCGGTGGAATTGAACGCCGCGCTCTACCGCGACGTCAGAGCGGAGTAATGAAAATATTAAATATCTCATTTCCTCAAGTGGGAATCGAACTAACAACTTGACGCGTTTGCAGCCATACGCGTGTACTCCTGCGCCACGACTGGCCGTAAATTGTAAAACGTTTTATAGAAACTTAATTCTCTAAAGAAAATAAATTACTCTTAAAACATTTTAGGTGATGCGCATGCGCTTGTTACAAGTAGACGCGTTATTGTTGTTCTTTTTGAACCGGTTTTTGCGAGTCACTTTATCGGTTTACGCGTAATAATATATTTTACTATGCTGATTGCGTTTGAAAGTAAAAAGAAACATGAATTCGATTGAGTCAGATGAAGCTGGGGAATTGGAATTTTGTGAGCAAGAGGAGTTATTGAGGGAAAATGAGTTTTTTCAAGACGAAGAAAGGGTTTATATTGAGATGGATAATAACTTCAGTAAGCCAAGTAAGAGAAACAGGGAAGTAGATGCAGAAGAAGTTTGGACAACTGTACAAAGAAAAGATAAACGTTTTGCTTTAACGGGGAAATCTAGTGCAAGGTATCAGAGGGATTCAGAAGAACAAAAAATTGAAGTTTGTATTGTATGCAAGGAGCCACTTCCCAAACAATTTAAATTAGCGAAATTATTAAGGAGTGAAAAAATCTTAGATGTTGTTCGTGTCAAATACCTTAACTCATATAAAGTGTTGATTCAGTTTGATAAAGAAGAGAGTGCAGAAGAATTAATGAAATGCAAGTATTTCAATGAAATGGGCTACAATTGTTATAAAACCAT
>DWLH01001405.1:0-13075 GCA_018249795.1 Heliconius telesiphe telesiphe
ATTAAGTTAAGTAGATTTATAAGTTTACTATGATTCAACATCACTAATTGTTTTTACTAACCAAAACATTCTATATCTTTGTTTAGCATTACGCGGTATTCCGCAGATATAGCTGGTTAGGCAGAACTTAGTATTAAGTCACTCCGTACTCCACTCTCCGCTCAATTTTTGGGACAATGAGTGTGGAGTGTGTGCTGTTTCAGTACAACGAGTAAAAAAATACATACTCCTGATTAGGAATCGAACTCACAGCGTCGCGGTAATAGTCAGACGCTATTCCACTGCGTCATTACAGCCTCAAATTCTGTTTCTACCACAGAAATATCAATATTAAGGATTATTTGATTTGAAAATTTACGCAAATGATACAGCGTGAAGCTGTTTTTTTTTAACACGTTTATATTACTACTGTCATAAGTTTTCCTTTACCTTTCTCTATTTCTATAATCCTACATAATTACTAACAATTGCATAAAACATGCGCTTTTATGTCCTATTAACTATATTAGCCCGGCCATGGGCAGTTAGCCGGGGTGGAACTGCGTAGAAATTATAAGGGTAGTAGGTGGTGCTACGTTATACAGTCACGATATGAGTGTGCGGCCGCTTGTGGACGATCTCGGTTATGTTTGATATGTTTTGTTTTATTTAAGTGTCACGCTCTAACCCGCACGTAGTAGGTTAGGTAGAGAGAACTTGGGAACCTAGTGTTAAGACACTCCGTTTCCATTAAAACACTTCCGTTCCCCACTTTTCATACGATTCGGTAGGTAGGTAGGATAGGTGTTTAGTGTCGAAACTTAACGCCGCGCTTTGCCTCGGTACCAGAGTGAAGAATTCCTTTTCTCGAGTGGGATTCGAACACACACACTTGTTGAACCCGCACGTTGACACGCACGCTTGTGCCCCTCCCTGCTCCACGACTGGCCTGGCTATGTTTGATATATTGTGTTGTTTTTTGATAATGAAATTATTCTAATATGTAGGCTACCTACTTTTAATATATTTAAAAAAAAATCAAGACTATAGATAAAAAAATATTGCAAAAATTTTAACGTAGCAATATTCGAATCGGCTACTAGGAAACGGTGCAAACCATCTGACAACTAAACCTTAACTAACTTAAATAACAAAAATAAGTTAAGTAGACTGATAAGAACGTATAACCTAGTGATCGGGGCGTCCCACTAAAAAATCTTTTCAAAAAAAAATTCTCAGCTAGCTTTTTAAAATGTCACTTTGTCACAATAGCGTCAAAACAGTTTCGTCATATCAAAATTACAAGATTTTGTACAAAACCTAAATAGCTAACACAAAATACAGAAATATTTTATGCCTAACTTTTTAGGCCGAAAGATAGCAAAAGGAAATTAGCTTATATCGTCGGAAGAGGTTCACGACGGCGGCACTTCTAAACTTCAAAGAACGGAAATTAAAGGTGTTGTTCAATCAAGTAATGGCGTGTTTCTAACGATTTATTGAATATAGACGCTGAAATGATTTTAAGCGATTTTAATGATAAATTTAGGTCATTTGGTGGTGATGCAGGAGATGATGTTTGATTTTAAGTGAGATTGGTGTTGGTTCCTGCTTATTTTGGGGAAATTATTGTTTATTTCTTGCTTCACGATATATCCTGTACAGCAGGAGAGGCAGATGGAAGCTAGGAAGCTAATATTGAGACACTCTGTTTCCATTAAGGCATTTTTTTTTATATATTGAGACTAGTCGTGGCCCACTCGAGAGAATTAAATATTTTATATTTTCACCTCGTTCTGGTAACGAACTAAAGCGTGGCGTTGAGTTTCGCCGCAAGACGCGATGTCTAAAAAATACAGTTAGAATCGAACCAATACCCACTCTATTAGACGTTTACTACACCATCTTTCAAAGATAATAAAGTTATTAACCCTTATAATATATATTCTAAAGTAAAAATGTTCAACCAATCTCATTACAAATCCCTCGGAGACTATTCACAGCGTGCCGCGGAATTATGTATTAGATGAGTTTATTTATTTATAGTGTTGTAGCCAACCACAACCTAGCCCAAATACCCAATAAGGAGAAGTTCGCGAAATTAAATAAACTCATCTAATACAATATTAAAACATACGCATTAACATTACGCATTAACAGTACGCATTAACACTAGGTATCCAAATACCTAGTCAGGACAATGAATTATTCTGTATTTGTAACTTTGTTGAGACATAGTGGGGCATTGATTTCGACACGCAATGTCTTGAAAATTCGCGACATTGAGTGTTACATAAAGACATTGAGTGTTAACGGAATTTCAAAAAAACACTGTAGTGTTCAAAAAAAATGGAAAAATAGTGTGTGAATTTGAAGCTTATATCGATTCATAATTTTTTTTTTTTCTCAATTACTTGTACAGAGATAAAGCACTTATATAAATTGTTTTTTGTTTTTGTAATATTATATTTCGTCAAATTGTATGTATATTGCTTCTATTAAATATAACAACAAATATATTTAATATTTACACTTAAACTAAAACAATATCGGCTACTTTTACGACGGTACTTAGTCCGGAACAAAATATGCCATGTTTATGATGACCCAAGTTCTGCCATAAAATCTCCCATAACGCTATAAAGTTATATGAACAATACACAATCAAGTAAAAAGGGCCAATAAAACACATCTGCGTACGATAGGGTTGAAATAGGGTACAAAAAATGTTGAAAATATCCATAGTTTCTCAATCTTTTAATTAAATACATAACAACACTATGAAATAGCGTAATTGCGTGGCGTAGGAGCACAAGCGTGCGTGTGGGTTTGATTTCCACTCGAAGAAATGAAATATTTAATATTTTTATATTCTTTTTTATACATTTTTAAAGTGTTATTCCGCACTAAGGAAAGAAAAGTACTTATTTAGAAAACGTATAAAAATTTGAACGTAGCGGGACTCGAACCCGCGCCTCCTGGAAACCGACCACGTCGGTACTTTTATAGTACTTTTTATATTCTCCTTCTGGTGATGAGACAAAGCGCGGCGTTGACTTCCGCTACTCAACATGCAATGCCCACAAAATTCGGCGGAAAGTGGGGAACGGGAACGTCTTAGCAATAGGTTCCTAGGTTCCCTTTGCCTACACTGCTATGTGCAGGGCACATTGTGAAGCTAAAAGCAAAATTAAGTAAGTATGGCACAATTTTGTATTATCAGATCACTCGATTTCCTTTCCACTATTACTTACTCGTGGCTATACAATTTGCTTATTTTTAAATATACTTTAATTTAATAGTATCTAATTCATAATATAGAATAGAATGTTTTTCAGCGTTAAGCGCACCGTTTGTGCATGTATGAATGAGGCCACACAGGGCACAAACGTGCGACGGTAAGCGCGTCGGTTGTTGGTCCATTTACCGCTCGAGCTATTTAATATTTTCATTATCTCGCTTTGGTAACGAGACCAATTTAGTAACGGTGTTTAGTTCCGTCACTTAATTTGCAATGCCTCAAGTATTCTCGTCTCGTCTGGTATTTTATCAGTCTTTGCAAAGAAACGGAAGAACGGAAGACCGGAACGGAAAGACCTGTACAAAGACCTTTACATATATCAATCTATTTTTGCAAAAAAAAAATGTTGTCTGATAGTAATATTAGTTACTTAAGTTGTGTACTGTTAGAAACACTTAACAATATATACTATACAAGTTAAGAACTCCAATTAACTGCTCTTTAGACAATGCTTTAGTGTCCAAATAAGTTGTTTCTTGTTATCTTGTATTTAAAGTCAGCAGAAAGAAGATTTGGGGACTCACGTCGACCAATGTTTCGTAACTTTCTTTAATAAGTTATAAGTTTCAGTTGTGGAGCTATTGATGCAAGTCTGAAAGGGTTAAGTTAAAGTTTGTGGATTCATTATTTAGGTACTCAAATATGTAATACGAGTAGTTATTTTCATGTGTACATATAAGAAAAATCGGCGAAAAGTGGGAAATAGTTTGATGGGAAACGAAGTGTCTTAGCGCTATATTTCCAGATTTATTCCTTTGAGAAAAAGGGCTTTAAAAACAGACATACAAACAGACACAGAGCTATTTTTGATTCCACACTGCAATATAAATTATAGGAATCACTGGTATGATTATTTTTTTATATTTATAATAGAAAGATAATAAGTTTTTACTCTTTTTGTTGTTAAAAACGAAATTTCTTATTCCGCAAGGCCAAACGTAAATATCGTGGAGGGATGCCAGCTTGGCGACTCTATTAGCATTCACTAGCTGCTGTATGTACGTCGTTTTATATGAATGTATGGGCGGGATTAAAATATATTATTTTTATTTTCTCATTTATTTTATAACATTTGGGTGACAGAGATAAGTTAATAAGAAATATTTATGTTTTTTAATATTTCATGAGCATTTTTCCATTTTCAATTTTAAAGGGTAGGCACAAATATAATTATATCAAAATTCAAGTGTATATATTTCTAAATAACTCTTTTTTTCAAGTTTTTTTGGACCGTTTAGAAAGAGGCGCGAGTTCAAATCCCGCTACGTTAAATTTTTTATACGTTTCCTAATTAGGTATTACATATTTAAAAATCTATAGGTATTTCATAAAAAAAAATCATTACAAATTTATAATTGTAGTTCATTTGAACCCAGTGGATGTGTCCGACTCGCGTTTGATCGGTTTTTTTTCAATAAATAGAGTAAAACATTTATATGATAGAGTCACTCACGAAATATTTGAACTGAAAGTTAAGTAAACATTGCAATATAACTGCGCTACAATGGTGTCGTATATAAAAGTAATAAATAAAGTTATTCTTATTTATGATATCTTTATATGGGACACTGTCGTGGCGCAGTTATCTATTATCTCTCATAAAATATGGAAAGGTCAAGAGAAGTTTAGAAATATAATGTTTGCCATCATCTCTACAAAATATGTATAAAAATATTTTCCAGATGTGTTTATTTCTAGTTTAATAAATAAACATATATTTTGATATGTTTTCATATCATTTTGACACTCAAAACGCAATGCCTCAAGAATTTGGCGGAAAGTGGACTATAAAAGTGTCTTAATGAGAACAGAGTGTCTTGACACTAGGTACCATTCTATCTACTACCCTTCTATCTGCGGAATGCACTGTGAAGCAAAAAACACGTTAAACCTTAACGTGCTTAACCAGAGCCAAAATTTCCCTGCGTGCAAATCGAACCCACAACCGTCGCGTTTACCCATGGGCCTCAGCACCACGACGGCCTAAATTATCTAATATGCATGTACGTTAAAATACTTATTTTTACAAATAAAAAAAGTATTTAACCGGCTGGTTGTGGGTTCGATCCCCACTCGAGGAGATGAAATATTTACTTAAATTTATATGCCCATTTCTTCGCTCTGGTGTCGAGGCAAAGCGCGGCGTTGAGTTCTGCCACTTAACACGCAATGCCTCTTAACACTAGGTCCCCTCTGCTTACCCTGCTGTGTGCGAGATACAGCGTGAAGCTAAAATATATATATATATATATATATATATATATATATATATATATATATATATATATATATATATATATATATATATATATATTAAGTACTAGTAAGGTTCAAAATGACTTAATTCTTCATTCGTGGCCTTGACATGATTGATGGGTGGTCACAGTGACAGCTTCTGGCACATTTCCTCCTTCTCAGGTTTTTTGCGGTAATTTGTGATAGATATTATGTTGACAACAATATAATAAATGTTCTAGACAGTAAAAAATCGGATCTTAGTAAATATGGTGTAGGATTTTTTTCTCGTCTAGACGCTAGTAGGTCGGATGTGGGATTTGGCACATATACTGTGTCGTATATAGTCATTTATTTATTAAGCCTTATTAAATGAAACACACAGTTAAAATAAACAGGTTTAGTAATTCGATATTGTAGTAAGGTTGTTGTAGCAGTAGCTTGACACCGACCTAAAATTGATAAAATCTAAAAAAAAAAAATTTTGATTTTTTTTTGTTTAATAAAATCGAAGTACGTTTTATTTAATGTAAAGTTATTTTTTACTTTTTAGTTCGTAGATTGAAGTCAGTTTTTTTTGTTAAAACAATATTTATTTTACGATTTTAAATGATGGGTAGATCTTAGAAGGATGCTTCTCAAGTTAGTGGTTGTCCTATGTAAAACTACAAACTTAATTAGGTATTATTGTGCATGCTAACATTTTTGCATATTGACAAAAACATATATAAAAAATATTCGGGTGAATTGGGAATTTCTCTCTTTTTTAAGTCGGCTGAAAATGAGAACATCCTCTTTTTTTAAGTAGGTTGAAAAGAAATGCAACGATAAGGAATCTTCTGACACCCATCTTAACAATGTTTTTCCTTGTAATTATTACAGTAATTATATT
This sequence comes from Heliconius telesiphe telesiphe, assembly GCA_018249795.1. Classification (NCBI taxonomy): domain Eukaryota; kingdom Metazoa; phylum Arthropoda; class Insecta; order Lepidoptera; family Nymphalidae; genus Heliconius; species Heliconius telesiphe. The sequence goes on from DWLH01001405.1 coordinate 6,408, forward strand.
TTTTACCAAAAAAAAAACAATCAATAATAATCAGAACCTAACCAAACTTTCGTCGATTTCGATGTGATTTTCTCATAGATACCCTTGTCAGAAATAGGCCAAATAAAAAATTAAACCAAACGGGAAGCATTAGCTTTTAAATTTAAAAAAAACATCAAAATCTGTTCACCCAGTCAAAAGTTCTGAGGTAACAAACATTAAAAAAAAACAGTGGAATTGATAACCTCCTTTTTTACAGTAGCAAGTAGCTCAATAGAGGTTTCATTAGTAATAAAAAAACTTCGGCTTTGGAATAATATTGATGTGGATTTTACAATTTTTATTTGTAGCTTCGCTACCGTGGTCAAACGGAACTAACAAAGGTAACTCTGATCTCAGGGACGAGGGTCATCGAAAAGCTTAACGTGATATAATATAACCTATAGATGAAATAAATGATACAACAAAAAATAATTTCAATGGCAGACAAATCGTGGCGTTAAGTTCCGCCTTGATAATCCGAGCAGAATTGGGAAAGGAAATGTTTTAATGGAGATATCCTTCTTAATGTACGGGATACAGCATGAAGTAACTTGGACCTTCCTGGACCCGGAGATTTTTTTTTAGATTCTTTATTGCACAAAATTTAATACATAAAATACAGTAGGCGGGATTAACGCTAAAAAGCATTTTCTACTAGCCAACCTAATTCATACGGGAGAGAAAAAAACAATATTCAATATACATATAAGTATATGCTATACATACATAATAATATATGATATAATTATATACAGTACACGGTTCTTGAGATTAGTGCGTTAAACCAAACAAATGCAACATCTTACAATTTTTTCAGCTTTTTAATATAATAGAATAGAAGTACAGATTAGTATAGATTAAAACAAGTATTATGCAATCAACAATATTGTGCACTTCGAAAATACCATAGCAGATTTGTTTCTTTAAATATTGGCGCAGTTTTGCAACTCGGGTTTGTGAACGAAACGAACCGTAAACTAAAAATTTACGATGTGGAAAAAAGTATAAATTATTATCATTTATTTGCTAAATTAATATTATTTTTGGTACATTTAAAATGGCCACCGGCCAACTACTTAGTGGTTTATAATAAATTGTATAGAAATTTTATTTTTCAGCCATTTTTCAATAATAAAGAAGAGAGATGATGTTCGAAAATGGGACAGTATCTGACTATAAACACGACGGTTATGGGTTTGCCTCCTCCTCGGGGGGAATTATTTTCGTTTTTAATTTTAACGGAGAACGGAGTGCTTGGTCACTAATTTCTCTCAATCTTGACTGCTATATGCGTTAAGTTAAAAAGATTCTTATCGTATTTTTGATAAGGATAATTTTGGGTTCGATTGTCATTCGAGGTAAGGGGATGAAATTAGTAGGTACTGTGAGAAAATACATTTTAATATACTATCACTTACATCAATCTTATATATTTTGAATTTTACATACAATTAAATTTCACAAACAAATAAATATTATAACAAAGATGGTCAATGATTATCTACATATTTTCATACTTTAATTATTATAATTAAAAAAAATTGTAAGCGTGTAAAAAGTTTAACATGGCAGGACTCGAACCTGTGCCTCTTAATAACCGTCCAAGCTCTAACTCAATACATTTTCTAAAAAATCGAATGTTACTTCTTTTAACGCATTATTCTCGTTCACTTCTAATAGTTATATTTTCAAGAGTACTAATATTTAAAAAAAATTAATTTACTTTTCATTTGTACAAATACTGTTTTGAAACTAGTTTTCTCTGAGCTTAATTTTTATCCTTTGTATAGAACATAAATCAAATTTTTTTAATTGCAGCTTATTAAAAGTTATTGATTAAATATTAAAATGAGTATGTGGAAAATATGTAGTAATATGTGGAAAATATGTACTAAAAAAATATGGCGTTGAGTTCCTCGACTCAACACATAATGCTTCGGTGGAATGTGGGTAATTGAAGTATCTTAATAGAATTGGAGTGTCTTAATACTAGGTCCTCAGGTTCCCATTGCCTATCACGCTAAGCTAAAGAGTGGTAGCAATAATGGCAATGTGGAATTTTACCTTAACATTATTTACATATTACCTTAACTATCTCGCATTTCGTAGAGTAAGCGGAAAGAACCAAATTTTACGATACGCTTTTTTCTACTAGCTGTAATATTGTAACTATTTGTTTATTTCTTTTTTATAGATGAACACAGTATTTTTAAACATTTTTAAAGTGTTATTCCACACTTAGGAAAGAAAAATACTTATTTAGAAAACGTATAAAAATTTGAACGTAGCGGGACTTGAACCCGCGCCTCCTGGAAACCGACCAGGCGCTCTGACCACTTCACGTTCAATTTTTTATACGTTTTCTAAATAAGTATGAACACAGTATCCCACACATACTAGGTAGGAAGAGGGAACCTGGGAACCTAATGTGAAGATATTCCGTTCCCCACAAGTAAATTGTTACCAAAAACAATTGCTGTATCGATACAAAATATGAAAATGAAAAATACATAAAACTTATACGTACGTTTCAGTTGTAATAAGATAAAAATATCTGTCTCCAATATAATAACTGCTTGTTATTCGATATAAACGATGTCAATTTCCGTTCGAAAAACACAGTTTTATTTCAATAAAAGTATTTGCAAAAGTACAAGTTTATCGGTACACACTCCGTGTTCGGAATACAAAAAAGGTCATCAGAATAGTTTGGATAAGTTTGGAACTTTGGGTACAGTTTTAAGAAAGTTTCTTAAGGGAATTATTTTTATTTTTTTTATACTTTCACGCTGTATCCCGCACATAGCAGGATAGGCAGAGGGAACTTAGTATTAAGATACTCCGTTCCTCACTTTTCGCCGAATTTTGGCGTCTTTTCGTGTTAAGTGGCGGAACTCAACGTCGTCATTTTAAATTTTTTATACGTTTTCTAAAAAGTATTATTCTTTCCTAAGTGCGGAATTACACTTTGAAAATGTTAAAAATATATAATATAAAGTATTCTATCTTGCCAAATGATATTTCTTTGCAATTATCTTTGGATAGCAGAAATTTGTAAAAAATCTCCATACAGAGGTGCTAACAACATAAACAAATTGTAACAAGCGTATAAGAATTTCAACGTGATCTTGAATAGAATTTGAACGTGAGCTTGATGAGAACGTATGGCTTAGTGGTCAGAGCGGTTTCCAAGAAGCGCGGTTTCAAATCCCACTACGTTCAAAATTTGTATACGTTTTATAAAAAGTATTTTTAATTAATGAATTGATTTTGAATTGAAGCCAGTCGTGGCGCAGGGGCACAAAGTGTGACTGTAAAACCGACTGGTTGTGGGTTCGATTCCCACTCGAGGACATGAAATATTTACTTTAATTTATATATCCATTTCTTCGCTCTGGTGTCGAGGCAAAGCGCGGCGTTGAGTTCTGCCAGTCAACACGCAATGCCTCCAGAATTCGGCAGAAAGTGGGGAACGGAGTGTCTTAACACTAGGTTCCCTCTGCCTACCCTGCTGTGTGCGGGATACAGCGTGAAGCTAATTTATTTATTTTTCATTAATAACTTTAGTCAGATATCGTACCTAAAACTGTCATGTACGTACATCAACTTCACGCATACCTACTTCGATATCGTTAGTCTCTACATTAATACAGCGCTATAACGTTTAAGCTGTCAAGTCTCATACAGTCACGTAAAGCTATATAGAGAGTTAAGTAGGAAATGTCACTCTCATAGACGTTTTTATCTACATACATTGTTCTATGTTCACGTATCGATTGTGATGTTGATGAGTTATTAATAGCTGCTTCACGCTTTTTCTCTTTTAACCGGATTGATAAAGGGAAATTAATGAAAACACTCCGTTTCTCTCATTGTGCTTCATATTTAAGACATTGTGTATTGATTTGCGGAATTCAACGCTGCGATTTTCTACCAAAACGGAGAAATAATAAACATTTAAAGATTCAAACCAAACAACAATCTCGAGCGGGGGTTTATATGGGACAGGGGATTCCTGCTCGGGCAAATGAATTATTATTTATTTCAAGAATAGCTATTACTCAATCAAGTTAAATGGCCGTCGAATAGTAGAGACTGCCATGGTTCATTAGCATAAATGCGACGGTTGTAAGTTCTATTCCCACTCGGCGAAGGGAAATATTTAATATTTTCATTTCCTCGCTTTGGTAACGGGGCAATTTACGGCGTTTAGTTCCGCCACTCAACACGCAATGCCTCAAGAATTCACATATACAGAATAAAGTTTCTAAACCCTAAATTCTCAGGTTTCATCTGCCAGTACTACTATGTGGGCGTGTAAAGGCTAACTCACATCTATTCGATATAGGTATATGTACATATAATCATATGTGTTTTAGTTACTATTAAATTGCTACAATCAGCGCGAAGGTTGTGGGTTCGATTTTCACTCGGGGTAATATATTGTTTTCATTTCTTCGCTCTGGTAATGAAACAATGGGTGGCGTTAAGCTTAACCACGCAAATGTTTCGAAAATTATCCGGAAAGTGTGGGAGGATAGACAAGTAGGCTAAGTAGGTAGGTATTTACATTTTCTTGTTTGCCTTCGAGAAAAAGTTTTTTAATATCTTCGCTCTCTAAAGATAAAATTTAATTTAATATATCACCTTAAAAACAGACCGAAAACAGACTGAAAATATACATATATTGCTTTTAATTTTCTTATTTGTAGGTGAAGGCAATTTTTAACTAGATGTTTATTTTGACATGCATTCTCCTACAGTAAAGCATTATCTCTTCTTTTACTCCCTTCGTGTCTTCTCCACACAAGGTGATATTGGCAATGTGATATGTGCTCAATTGGCACGCTCGGAACGGGTAGTGCAAAAATTTTTAATCCACTATTTTGTAGCGGCTATTTTATATTTCATTGACATCGGAACAGAAGTCGTAATACAAATTTCAGCTCAATTAGACACTGAAAAGGTGGCCAAATTTGGCTTTCAAGATATCACATACGCTACTAACTCGGCAAGTTGAATAAAAGCTTGTAAAAAATGTTATAAAGTCGTATACAATATTTTTGTTACCTATAAAAGATAGCGATGGCTACGGGTTCAATCCCTAATTACTTAAGGTTTTGTAATAATATTGAAATTGAGATCAAAATAAATATAATATTTTATTAATTGAATTTAAGATTTTTTTTCTTATTTAAAATATGTTGATTTCTCTGGCTCCGAGATAAACGTTAAATTTAAAACAAAATTTACATTTTCCAAAACGTAATAGGAGACCCAGTAAATAAACATAAATGTAAATGTCAAAGTAAAATCTATATCAATCCATAGATTCTATAGAGATTACTTTTAGTACGAAACCAGCAAGCATTGTACTAACAACGGAGAGATCAGAATTAACCACTTCGTTTCGTTTATGGCCATTGTACATTGAGACAAAGTGGATATAAATGTTGCGAATAAGATACTGGTACTATATAAAATCGGTGAAATTCGATATAAGCGGTTTTGAAATAGCATGGGATCTATATATTTTATTTAAAAACGGTTTTTCATATTTTCTCGCTATATTCTGCATATAGCTGGGTAGATAGAAGGAACCCAATGTTAAGGCCCTTTGTTCCCAAATTTTCGAGACGTTGCGTTTATTGAGTTGTTACCATCGCGCTTTGAAGAAAATGAAAATAATTAATTACTCTAATTGAGGTTCGAACCCACAACCATTGCGTTTAAAGGCGCTTGTGCCCATGCGCCACGATGACCTCCTATTTGAAATAATATACTCGTATTTTGTACCTTTATCAATCCGGTTAAAAGAGAAAAAGCGTGAAGCAGCTATTAATAACTCATCAACATCACAATCGATACGTGAACATAGAACAATGTACGTAGATAAAAACGTCTATGAGAGTGATATTTCCTGTTCAACTCTCTATACAGTGCGCTTTACGTAGCTGTATGAGACTTGACATTTTAAGTTTTATCGCGCTGTAATATGGTAGAGACTAACAACTTCGAAGTAGGTAAGCTTGAAGTTGATGTACGTACGTGACAGTTTTAGGTTCGATATCTGACTATAGTTATTAATGAAAAATAAATAAATCAGCTTCACGCTGTATCCAGCACATAGCAGGGTAGGCAGAGGGAACATAGTATTAAAACACTCCGTTCCCCACTTGCCGCCTCTGCCTACCCTGCTGTGTGCGGGATACAGCGTGAAGCTGATTTATTTATTTTTCTTTAATAACTTTAGTCAAATATCGAGCCTAAAACTGTCACGCATTCTATCTTCTATCTTGGGTTCCTTCTATCTACCCAGCTATATGCAGAATATAGCGAGAAAATATAAAACACCGTTTTTAAATAAAATATAAAAATCCCATGGTATTTCAAAATCGCTTATATCGAATTTCACCGATTTTATAGTACCAGTATCTTATTCGCAACATTTATACCCACTTTGTCTCAATGTACAATGGCCATAAACGAAACGAAGTGATTAATTCTGATCGCTCGTAAACTCTAGAGCATTATCTCTCCGTTGTTAGTACAATGTTGCTGGTTTCGTACTAAAAGTAATTTCTATAGAATTTATGGATTGATATAGATTTTACTTTGACATTTACATTTATATTTATTTACTGTAA
>DWLH01001406.1:0-13073 GCA_018249795.1 Heliconius telesiphe telesiphe
CGTTCTCTATCGCATTTATCATGGGGAGTGTTCTGAAGAACTGTTTGACCTGTTACCTGTCGCCGAATTTTCTAACCGCACAGTACGCCATAAGCTGAAATATCATCCACACCACCTGGATACGTGGTAATCCACTACTGTGCGGTTTCGTAGGAACTTCCTTCCACACACCACGAAACTGTGGAATGGCCTACCCGCGGCAGTGTTTCCAGGTCGATATGACACGGGTACCTTCAAGAAGCACGTCTATCTCCACCTTAAAGGCTGGCAACGCACCTGTAGTTGCTCTGGTGTTGCACGGGGCCGTGGGCGGCGGTAATCACTTACCATCAGGTGACCCGAACGCTCGTTTGCCTTGTCCTTTTTCATAAAAAAAAAGAAAAAAAAAATGTGTTGTTAGTATCTCTGTAGGAAGATTTTTACAAATTTCCGCTACCCAAAGATAATTACTAAGAATTATCGTTTGGCTATAGATACTAACAACATAAATAAGTTGTAACAAGCGTATAAAAATTTCGACGTAGCTTGATGAGAACGTATGGCTTAGTGGTCAGAGTGCCTGGTCGGTTTCCAGGAGGCGCGGGTTTGAGTCCCGCTACGTTCAAATTTTTATACGTTTTCTAAAGAAGTATTGAACTTAATACAGTTTTTATAATAAAAAAAGAATATAATTTTAGGAAAGCTTTGGAAGCTATCGACTTTACCGTTATCTTCCTCAAGCACCGGACAAAATGTGCGGCAGACGTAAAGTTAATGTAGCACAAAATCCACTGATCGTATGGGGGTCGACTACAGAGCCTGGATGGTGGCCCTGGCACGCCGCTATATATAAGACAAAACAAAGCACCCTAAGTTACATATGCGGAGGGACTCTTATCTCAAAACATTTGGTCTTAACTGGTCTGTAAGCAATATATGAATATTTGTTTCATATGAATAACCATTTTTATTTAGACTTCTTTGTAACACAGATAGCAATTCTGAGTCGGACTGTAGAGAGTGCGATTCGAAATTTTTATTTTGACAATATTTATGTCTGGTATAGAAAGGAGAGAAAAGTTAACTAGAGATTTCATGTTAATTAGAGCATATTTTAAATAGACAAGACATAAGGACAATCTTAAGACTTTTTGTTCATAGAATTTTTCTATATAAAAAAAAATCAAAATGGTATTAGAACACTGAGGCGACATTATAAAACTTTTCTGTAATTTTACAGCTGCTCACTGCGTAACAACTAATGGCGCACCGCACAATCCTGAAGTTCTTGGAGTAGTTCTTGGGAAGTTTTCTCTTTTTGGAAATGATATAACTACACAGTCTCTTGAGGTTATCCATTTATATTTTTTTTAATCTAGTGTTAAGACACTGCATTCTTATTAGGACACTTTTGTTTCCCACTTTCTGCCGAATTATCGAGACTTTGAGTGGCAGAACTTAATGCAGCTCTTGACCTCGTTACTACAACGAAAAAAAAAATCATCCTACCGAGTGGGAGCATCGTGGGTTCGATACCCACGATGCTCCAGCTTCACGACGGCCTCAATTTTATATATTTGTATATAATAAATTACCCAATTAACCAGTAACAGTAAATCCATCAGTGAGTCAATCAGTCAATCTATCAATTCTTCAATTCTGATAGCTCACTTCCGGACGATATTATTAATTTTTAAATTTTAGGTATTTCAAGTAATAGTCCATGAAGAATTTTATCACAGACACCTAAATAATGATATAGCCTTATTAAAATTAATGTCAGAAGCTCGTTATAATAACTATGTACAGCCAGCCTGCTTGTGGTTCGATGGGATTTACGACACACTGGACTCCTACGAAGTTACCGGCTCGGTAAGTTATAAGGCAAATATTTTGTTTAAGGTTAACCCAGTGACATCTCATCTCTGTTGGTCTTTTGTGTTTATTTTTTTAAATATAATACATTATAGATTAAATGGCAGATAGAGAGTATGAAGAGTAAAAAAAATTAAATTTCTTTCCCTTTTAATAATAAGTATACAATTTTTTAAATACCGTCGAAGAGCTTTAGCCTATTAAGGTTTAGTGTTTTATGGCTTCACGTTTAAATTTAATTTTAATTGCATCTATTATAGATGCTTTTACATTTTGTATCTAGCTTCAAAAATACTATTATTACATAAAATATAATTTGGGTAAAATAAGCGGAATCAAATCACGCTACGTTTAAGTTTTCATTCTTTAAGACAAAGCGCGACGTTGAGTTCCACAACCGAGCAAGCACTGCCTCAAATTCGGGCGGAAAGTTAAGAATTTCTAGACCCACAAACATAAAATCTACATTGAAGTATTATGATTTTTGAATGAATCTCTTTTAACAGGTCGTTGGTTGGGGATTTGATAGAAAGGACAGACTGACCAGGACGTTACACGTCGCCACTATGCCACAAGTACCTGATGTCACTTGCATTCTTTTTCAACCGATTTTTTACCAAAAAGTGTTGAATGGAAAAAAATTCTGTGCTGGACACCAAAATGGTAAACAAATTAAAGCTTTTTCCTGATGCTAATAATTTTTTTTACAAAGTTTACGAAGTAGAGGCTGAGAAAATAACTGAAAAATGTTAAGACAGATCGTTCTCCCATTGGCGGACTCAACGCCGCGCATTGGTGAGAAACAAACGCACAAACAAGAAAAAATTAAATAATAAATTGGATTGTAAGATCATCGTAAATGGTAAAATATTAGAACAAGTGAATGATGTGGCATAATTGAAAAATATGTTTAGTAGAGGCGGCAGATACGAAATAGATGTGGAAAGGTTTCTATTATTGCTGGAAACACAGTTAACAGTGCCTTAGCTACATTGATGAGATGACAAAACATTAGCATAACTGCACGTTTGGGCACGTTTGACCTTCAAAAACAGTATCGATGATATTGGAGAAATGACATGTAAAAAGCATAAGGACCCCGCGGAGGGCATGTATGAAGAGATGATGACAGAGGTAGAGGAGTAAGAGGTATGCAGAAACCGTAGCGTTTAACGCTCTGTCTTCTCTGGCTATACCGCCAGGGATGCAGCGTGAAGCTAAACCCGTGAAATATCCGAACTATGAATGAAAATACTACAACACCACTATGACTATTTACCTGATTGACACCGACTGACGTAAGCTTATTATCATAGATAAAAAGAAAAAATAATCTAATAGTACTCTTCATAAATTCTAGGTACTTCCCCCTGTAACGGTGATAGCGGAGGAGGATTCCTTGTGCACGTAGAAGATTACAAGACTGAACCAATTTTATTTAGACCAAACGATAAAGCACCAGGGGCTTATTACGTGAAAGGTATAGTCTCTGTTACTCTGAAGAGTGACAGAGAAGACGCGGTAGTATGTGATCCTAACGGCTATACAGTATTCACTGATGTAGCTAAATACAGGGACTGGATACTAAATCATATGAAAAAATCATAATTTATGTAATATTAAGAATTATTTTAAAACAGAATACTGAAAATCATCAGATTTTTTTTAATTATCCCACTCCTGTAAATGGTGGAAGTTATCAATTCGACTGTATTTTTGAATGTTTGTTACCTCAGTACTTTCGATTTGGTGGACGGATTTTGATGATTCTTTTTTTATTTAATAGATGGTGCTGCTCGTGGTCCCATTTTAATTTGGTCTAGTTCTAACAATGCCATCCATTAGAAAATTATGTAAGTTTTAAATCTGCATAGCTTACTATGTAAAGTATAAGCTGTTGCTTGTTAAATTAAAAAAAATATATATATTTATAGGCCTATTACTAAAAAATATAATAAAAATTTATCAAAAATATAAATATTAATAAATTATATAGGCCATATTTACGAAAGAAAGAAATATTTGTAGAAAACGTTTAAAAATCTGGGATTTGAACCTGCGTCTTAAGGAAACAAACGTACGGTTTAGTGATCAGAACACTTGGACGGTAGCATATGTATAAAAGTTGGCGATTTGTAAAACAACCTTTTTATTAAATCAACTGCGATACAAGCGCTGATGGCATTACACATACACATTATACAAACCAGTTATGTGCTAATATAAAAATCATCAGGAAATTCTGGGTAATTTTTTATATTATTTTCCCAAATATTTGTTTTAATGTAGAGATGATGATGTTGGGAGTTCGATTTTCTATCGATTTCCTATATATTTTCAGCTTTTTTCTGCATCGCTAGAAGTCCGGAGAAAACAGTCAAATTACTTTTTTTTTTACTGGGATTCGAGCATTGTGTGTTGAATGCTTGAACTCAGCCTAGTGCCTTGTCTTTTAGGAGCAAATTAAATAAAAATAAATTGAATATAAAGTTATATTCTTATAGTTAAAACGCTGTACAACTTATGGTAAAATGCGCGAGATGATTAATAAATACAATGAACGAGAACGAGATGATTAATAATACAGTTATTTTCAAAGCAATCATGTGTTATAACACATGATTGCTTTGAAAATAACTGCCGCAAGCAGAGTTGCCTATTAAGTAGAGGATATTCGTGGCGCAGGGGCACAAAATGTGACTGTAAAATCGACTGGTTGTGGGTTCGATCCTCCCTCGAGGAGATGAAATATCCAGACCTTGGGGGGAAGTGGGGAAAGGAGTGCCTTAACACTAGGTTCCCTCTGCCTACCCCACTGTGTGCGAGATACAGCGTGAAGCTGAAGTAAAAAAAGAAATATCTACGGATTTATAGAAGTAATACGATGTCTATAGAACTTCTTAGGTAACATAATTATGATTTTTTAAATCATAATTATGTTACCTAATCAGCTTCACGCTGTATCCCGCACACAGCAGGGTAGGCAGAAGGAATCTAGTGTTAAGACACTCGTTCCCCACTTTCTGCCGAACTCTGGAGGCATTGCGTGATGAGTGGCAGAACTCAACGCCGCGCTTAACCTCGACACCAGAGCGAGGAAATGGAAATATAAATTTAAGTAAATATTTCATCTCCTCGAGTGGGAATCGAACCCACAACCAGTCGGTTTTACAGTCACACTTCGTGCCACTGCGCCACGACTGGCCTCTATAATAATGATGATTTAAATTTGTGGTTATAGATGAAATTATTTTTAAAATTATATTTTAAAATTTAATAAAATTTTATGTGAAAAGTAACCAATACCATAATTAAAAATAAAGATTATTTAAAATTAAAATAATATTTCTATTCACCCAATTTAACGGTATCATAAATAATAATCATGTTTTTTTTGACTCGCACGGATTATTATCACCCCCGGCAATTAAAATGGCGTTAAGTAGTGGCTCCGGCGTCCAATGCCCACCCCACCTTGGATATGATAGCGGCACTAACAGGTACCAGCACCAGAGTGCTGGACAATCCCTTCTTAAGTCTTTAAACTCAGGCCGCCCGTCAAATTCATTTCCTTCAGTTAAAAAATAGAAGATAATTTTATACCTCATGCCGGGGTTGTTGTGTTCATAAAAGAGGACTTAAGTTTCCGTCGTCTTGCCAATTTTGAAGTTCAGGATTTGTGTTTTTCAGGACTAGTTTTAACTATGTATCTCCGTGTTGACTCGGATGATGGTATCCGAGTCTATGTATGTCTCTACAGGTCCCACAGCGGTAATGCAGAAACGGATTGGCTTATGGAGCATATGCAATCGGCAATCGACGATATGCTCTCACAGATCCCCTCCGCTGAGGTCGTGATACTTGGTAATTTTAATAGATACAATGACAGTTGGCTTGGATCACGCACCACCGACATTGCTAAAGCGAGTGGATTGTCCGAATTGGTTGAGTCGTCTACGCGACTTGATCAATATCGAAAGCAAGGGGTCTGGTAGTTAGTTTGGACATAGTGAAAGCCTTCGATCAAGTGTGGTATGGAGCGCTCCTTGTAAAACTTCCATTCAGCTGCTGCTGCTGCTGCTGTCGTTTCAGCTTAAGATACATGCCTCTAAACGCTAGTGACATGTTAGAGAAGTTCTAGCGTTCATTGCTATGCAGATAATAGTAGTTAGCAGATGGAAGCAGTTTACGACGCTGATTTTGACGCTCCGGTCGCGCAAGTTTTTCTCGGGAAAACGTCGACCAGTGCCGAAATAGACTTGTGTCTTGAGCTGAGGCATCTTTTGGTATCTAATGTTTACTCGTAGAGTGAAAGGATCATGGTTCAATTCAACCATAAGAAGACATAAGTTTACGCGTTTAACCACTAAAAAAACCCCATTTGTCGTATCCCCTTACAGTCGCGCTCAGTTTCAGCACATTGGACCCTAGCGTTTCAAGTAGCAAGGGCACGTTGGTCTCAAAGAAACAGGGTGTCATCAACAGAGTGAGACAGTACTTCACGCCCAAACACCGACTGGCTATATAGGGTCCAGGTTCGACCTCATATGGAGTACTGTTGTCATCTCTGGGCTGGTGCACCCCAGTATCAGCTTGACCCACTTAATCGCTTACAACGTAGAGATGTTGGAATCGTTGGGTTGTGAAAGGCTGTGCTGTGCGTTCCCTTTCGCATTCATGATGAAAAGTGTTATGGTGAACTGTTCGACCTGTCTGCCCAAACTCAAACCGCACAGTACGTCACAAATTTAAATATCATCCCCACTATCTGGATATGTGGCACTCCACTACTGCGGCCTTTACTAGGCAAGTATGCACCATCGTAGACCGCATCAACGCTCATTAGGCTTAATGCAGCAAACGCAAGCCTATGCTCCCTCTACTAACCCTACTACATGAGGAATACAAGATGAAGCTGAAAAAGAACGTAATTCTGTGTGATATAGTAAACCATTATAGAAAAACCAACCATTATATTAAAAAGAGGTTCACATAAAATTATGACCCTCTTTTTAAGTTTTTAAGTATAACTATTATAGTATAATAAATAAATAAATAAATATATATATATAAAATATATATATATATATATATATATATATATATATATATATATATATATATATATATATATATATATATATATATATATATATATATATATATATATTACATTTCATCATTCATCAATTTTTGGCCCGGACGAAATTATGAAAGTAAAATAATTTGCTTTTTTAATTTCTTTTTTTTAGTTGTTATTTCTGTGCTGAGAAGACGAAATTTACCAAGAACAACGCATAAAAAATGGAATGGAAAAAGTCAAACATTTTATTTGTCAACAAAACGCGTAGCTTACCTGTTAAACTTTCGATGATGATATGCTTTCACACCTGTATTTTAGTGAATTATGTTGCCGATCATATAAAACGACGTGCCAAGGCCAGTAACCAGATTTAGTGGTCGAGCCACTTACTATTAACTCAGTATGTCTCTTAAAAACTCTCCGTCTTTCGCAAAATTTACCTGGCGCAGTAGGCTAACAGTTTTCTATTATATTTTAATCATTTATACTACTAAACACTATCTAAAATCATGAAAATTAAAACACTAATTTAATCCTTGTGAATAAGTTTTGTTTTTATATTGTCCCCTTTTTCATCTGCATATAATTTTTCTTGATGTGTGTTCTCTACCGTCTTTTCCACAGGGAGTTTTTTGTCACTAAATTATCTAACCGCATAGTTTGTGACAAGCTCAAAGGCCATCCTCACCTCACCCGTTCTTTTCGAACTTTCTTCCACGTGCCACACAAATGTAAAATGTTTACCTGCGGCACTATTTCCGGGTTAATATGATATGGGTACCTTTAAAACGCTCATTTATCTCAACTTTAAAGGCTGCTAAGTACGGAGTTGAATACATACTCGGGTTGGCTTTGCACATTTTTCTTCACCACAAATTTTAAGGCTAATTAAATATGGTGAATGTTCAGGTGGGAGTTTTCCTACTTTAAACCCAAAGTTTTTAGCATCTTCTAGAATTTCCAAGTTAAGAACATTATTAATCTTTACGCTCGCTTGTAGATCTGGATACATTCCATGATGATAAATTTTAAAAGCAAAGAACATTAACATTTGCATTAAAGATATAAAACGGACAAAACTGAATACAGTTTTTTTTCTTTTCTCATACAGAGTGTTTTTGTCATCACCACTACTTAATATGAAACCACAGTAGCTTTAACCCTAGTAAATTTAACCCTATATGTAAAAGGAGTGCAGACGCTTTCAACCTGTATATTCAAAGTGAAAAAATCGATAATATATAAAAATTTACTAAAATATAATTTTAACATAAATGATTACTACAAATTTCATTATTATCAATCACGATGTTTAAGGTTAGAAACGCTCGTAGTCCAAATGTTACATATGGCTGATATACTACAAGAACATCATTTGGCCGGTTTTGTTATACGGCAGCGAATGCTTGCAGTACTATCTCAGCATATTCAAGAGCTTCACGTCCCAGAAATGAAGATGCTGAACTGGATGTGGATGTGGCGCGATGTGGTCTGACCGCATACATAACACGTTCATACGAGGTAGTCTTCTGTCCGAGCTCGTAATGTAACAGATATATTGACGCTGGACAAATGCGAGCTGTGTTTTTTCGGCTCATATAAATTAAATACTTCTCCTAACTTGGCAAAATTTGCGGAGAACAAACGAACCTGGTGATAGTTATACCTCGTTTTAAAAGTAATTCACTAGATAACATATATACATAAAATATATAAAAGACAAAATGCAAAGCGACAGTTCATCAAACGTATTGACCTTAATAAGTATGTTATACGATAAGATTATTAATATGTGAGATTTTTTGAACACTGGGAATACCAAGAAAAGAGGGAAAACCATGTAACAAAATAAATTACGTAGGAAAAAATAATCTAAATCTTAAAGTATCTCCTGCATATTACTGGTACCGGTACTGAAAAAAAAGAAAATGTAATGATCTAGTAGTTAATTTTCGAGTAAATTTAAATATTGTTTTTAATGGTGTTGTGTAATAGAATTTAACATCAGAACCATAAGTTTGAATCAGATTTGAAGTTACAGCCGTCGTCGTGAATACCAGAGCATAACCGCATCTCCATAGCGTCTGATATATTATAAAGTATAAGATTATTACGTACAATTTTCCAATTAAGACCGCAAATTGACTTTGGATACTTCCATACTTGATTAAGACACTTTGAATATTTGATAAAAATAAAGAGATCTAATATTAAATTTAATAATTTAAATATGTTCTTGAGTTATACAATTTGTATTAATGTTGCTATGTTTATGATAGTACATATAATATATGTATGTAAGTATATATCACGTCGAAAGAGGATTTGAGTGAAGCTTGTTTTTAATGTCGTGTTGTCTTCTGTATTGAATAATGTAAAATAAACTGCAGTTCGTATAATATATTTATTTATTTATAAAATATATTAATATAGTTGAGCTTAGAGCAGCGCCTGGGACTTGCGACCACAGGTGTCGGCTTAAGGGCTTCACTGTTTCAGCCCAACATAGCAAATTACCTCAAACGAAAGTCTACCGTCTACCGTCTTTTATACAATTTTACATAAAATATGGCAGACTATTAAATAACAATATTGCCACATCATACTAATACTACAGATAATTAAAACATAGTATATTATCATCGGTAAATATAGCAATAGTCGGCTGTCTTGCTTGTCTCTCGGCCTCGTGGCATTTGCCACCGGCAGCATATGATATTCGGTCGGGATTCTTTTTAATTGAGGGTACATTAAAATAAATTTATTCAAATGATTTAGTAAATTTTATATTTTCGATGAATATATTAGCAGGAATTCCAGCAAAATTATTGCATACTGAAATTATGCGATAGTTATAAAACAATCTCTGCCTACCCTGCGTAATTAATTATCTGTGGTAAGCGTGAGCAAGTATGCATGTTGCCATAGCATACTTGCTATGATAATTAGAACACAGTATATTATCATCGGTAAATATAGAAAAGCATAAATCATCTTTTCACAAAAAAAATTAAATAATTATGCTTAACTGACATCCATAAGAAACTATGTTTCAACAATTTCCCTAGCCTAGGGAATTAATTAAGGTAATTGTGAAAAGCAGGTTTTCACAATTACCTTTCATAAGTAGATTGTGCGTGGTGTGATAAGGTCGTAAAATGTATAAGAAAGTAACGATCGGTCAAACAATTATAAAAACTTTATCTTAGCAAGATTTAAACAAACAAAACGCGGCGTTGAGTTCCACCACCTGAGTTTGCTACTCTATGTGGGATATAGTGTGAAGATAACAAAAATATACAACTAATATTTATAAATACTCACTATAACAATGGTGCCCTCCGAAACAAACTTCAATCGTATGATCGTTTCCAGATGAAGCTTCCAGTTTTTCATAAATACTTATAGAATAATGTACAGCTACAGACATTACATAGGTGAAGGCAATAACTTTTGGATTGTCATCACATATTAAGTTGCGCGATGTGATCAAACTCTGATTTACGCCCAATATTAATAATCTATCTCCTACGTCAATCTTCGATTGTTCCATATATATATCCAATCTCTAGATTGGATAGTTATATGGAACAATCGAAGATTGACGTAGGAGATAGATTATTAATATTGGGCGTAAGAGTATTTATACTTTGAATGGAAATACTAAGTATTTCTATTCAAAGTATAGGAAAAAAATCTTTATCATGACCAAAGTAAATAACGATTGAGTAATTTATATTTCCATTTCTTCGCTCTAGTGTCGAGGCAAAGCGCGGCGTTGAGTTCTGTAACTCAACACGCAATGCATCCAGAATTTGGCAGAAGGTGGGGAACGGAGTGTGTTAACACTGGGTTCCCTCTGCCTACCCTGCTGTATGCGGGATACAGCGTGCAGCTGATTTAAACAATGAATATACGAATATAAACACAATTTACTAATTTACAAAATAAACAACAATTCATATTATAATTTTGAAAATATTATAGCTATTGTTTTTACAATATTTGTAACTTATTCTTCTACTATATAAAAAGATTTAGATCCACTGGAGTCTTTATCTTAGCGCTATAAACAACAGACGTGCCTAAAGTGTTAATATTGTTTAAAGATAACTTTAAAAATATGAAAAGTATTCAAAGTTACGTATTATTATTATATCTTATAACTGAAGTTCAGATGATATATCCGCCATGGATTGCTGCGTTTAGTAGTATGCACCATGCTCCGTGGCATAATGATTACTTTTGTAAAGACACCAGAGACCTCGTTTTAAATTATGCAGAGAACACTCGTCACACTTATGATGTATGGATAAATGAAATATTGGATGCTGGAACCGAAGTGAGAGTACAATTTGATGCTGAAGCTTCAGTATTCCTCGTAAGTAATAAAAAAAAAGCATTTGAAAGTGTTTGAACATGGAATGTTGAGGGCTCGATCACCACTCGGAAGAATGGTTCAATTAAAATTATTAATTTTTTTTGGGGATGATAAGAAAGCGCGCCGTTTCTTCAATGGTCATGGCAGGGTTCATGCCGGAAAAGGAATGTTTTAATATCCTTGCCAATCTTGCGATACAATAGATTTAAGAACAAGGCGTCTTAACTAATAACTTTAAGCTGGTGCGGTTGAGATGTTTTCAGCCTCTTGTACATATGTAACATAACATGCACCGGCGTGATATGAGGCCAATTAAATACCGAAATATTAGAACTTTAACTTTATTAGGTTTTCAAGTACAGTTGGGTAGACAGAGGGTGTTAAGACACTCCGTTCACGACTTTCTACCGAATTCTAATGGCATTACGTGTTGAGTGGCAGAACTCAACGCTACATTTCATCTCGACGCCAGAGAGAAGAAATGAAAATATTAATTTAATCCTAAAGGCCTAAAGACCTAAGTCTATTATTCTATAAAATTATATAGAATAATATTGCTTCTTTTAAATAACAATCATTTCATATCCATTAAATACCATCGTGGCACAATAGGATGGCATCTGATTGTAAACGCCACAGTGGTAGGATCGATTCCCGGTTGGAGAAATGAGCGTTCTGTCGAGACTAATCGCAGCGTTGAACTTCGTCATACAACACGTAGTGCCTCGAATTTGTGCGGAAATTATATTATATTCATAGTAAACCTAACCATAGTGCAACAACACAATGTTCATTTTTGGTTATACAGTGCAACCTTGATTTAACGATACTGAAGAGAAACAGAAAATATTCGTTATATCAAGTAGTTTCTAAAAAAGAAGTTCGTTATACAGAAGTTAAGATGATCTACGATTCGTTTCTACAAGGTTAAAAAAATTATTGATCTCAGATTTTTCGTTTATCAGCCATTGCAAACTTTAAAATAACAGTGTCATACAGCAGTGTATACAATATGTATGCATGTTTATAATATTCGTCGCGTTGGATACTACTTAACGAATGTCTGTATGAAAGATGGAAAATGTACGCGAACAAAAGCAAATATAAATATCTAAAGTCATCTCTTTAAAAATCTCCCGTTGAACTTCGATAAAAAATAATCCCACAGGGTATTTTGCGCTAATTCTTCTTATTCTCTTCTTTTAATAAAATATAATAAATGTAAGTTATCTTTTGGTAATATAATCATTACTATAACGTCACTGTTCATATCATTTGAACCCGGAAGGTTTATGATTGATAAAGAGAAAACAGCTTCACGTATTTACCTCTTAGCAATGTATGCATAAGAAAAACCTAGTGACACCACTAACCGCTAAAAATAAAAAAAAAATTTTTTTTTAGTAGAACTGAATAATTTAAACATAATTTATCCCCGGACAAACAGATGGACAACGAAGTGACCCTGGTTTCATTTTTTTCTTATGTAATGCGGAATCCCATAACGAGATGAAATATATTTCGTTTTCTTTCCATTGTGGCGCAATTTCAACTGTACATGCGAGGCTTAAAGTTTCGATACCTTGTAATTGCTTATTCATCTATATATTATTTATGTTAAAGAATCTTTTCGAATATTGCACAATTTTGTCATCCCGTTATATGTTTCTTTCACCCACTTCCACAGGTTGACTGGAAGAAATCTCTTTTAGAGATAAGTCCACCTTTGTTAACCTCATTTCTGTAACTTTATTT
>DWLH01001407.1:0-13072 GCA_018249795.1 Heliconius telesiphe telesiphe
TGTAGGCATCATAATTTGAAACGCCGATCGATAACAGTGCGCGTAGTTATAATTGTATGAAGCCATAATGGTTAGCTTAGCTGCGCGACCACGCAACGACCACGGCGATGCTATCCGACTGTATTCTATTGTAATCATTACTTATTTTATTAAACGACGGAAACTTGCAATTATTGGTTGGTACCTATTAAATTTTTATGAACACTGTTTATATTTTTTATAGTTACAATACAATTTCGGATCTGTATTGTTAACTTTGTAATTTTATTTTTATGAATATGAAATTTAATTGTGATGGACTATCACATAATTGTTTAACTTTATATAAATAGTTATTTATTATATTATGTTAACATTAAACATAATGCTGGAGTGTATACTATACACCTACCTATATACCTACCTAATTATGCAATGTCTTTAAAACTAGCTAAAAGTGGAAAATAGAATTTTTAATATTCATCTATCCACAAAAAAAAAAAACTTATAAACTTAATTCAATTGTAACTGTTATTTAGAAAATCTAGATGGCAATGCAAGCATCACGAAAGAAATGAAGGAAAGATGTGAAGAGGCTTAAGAGACCTGCAACTCCACTTAAATATCTATATAGAAAATATATAAATATTTGATATAAAACATTTTTGCCTATATTTCTAGTATTGTTGGATACATTTCTCTTTGACAATTGGAATAAAAATAGATTGATAAAGTAATAATCATTATATCAGTAGACATCATGGGCGAATAACGTGAAATTTTTGAACCACTTCCAAGTAAATAATAGTAGCTGTCTTCTTCGTAATGCGGACATATGGCATGTGTCCCAGTAGACAAAATAGACGACTGCCTGGAGGTGTCCAGACTTAATAAAAGTATAACTATGAAGATATTTTAGGCAGCATTAGTATTTAAGTTAAGTTGTTGCTGTAAATTTAGTTTAATACCTATTCTCGACATCCATAGATAGTAACATCTTGGCCCAGGAGTTCATTAAACGCGATCAACGAGTTTTTCAACGGATAGGGAAGTCCGCGTGGAACTATTGTTCAGGCATTGTTAGCATAGGCTCGAGTGCAAGAGTTCCGCCCCACGCCATGAAACACGATCCCTAGAGGCGACATCCGCACGAAGCCCCGGTAATCCGCCGACATCACAGATTACTTTACTACTTTACGACATTGCTTATAAACCGTTTAAGGTTAACAATTAAACTGACTGACACATCAATTATTCTCTCTTTTTATTTTATCATTTTGACGTAAGTGAAGTTGGTGGATGAAATTACGTTGATGAAATGTATTGAAATTAATTAATCAACATAAATAAGCAATTTTTCCTGTTCATCTAAAGGAAATAATATATAATACTCGAAGTTCTATTGCTTTAAAACATCTTCAAGAAACACGTAGCTTTCTTCGTGTCTTAATTATTATTTATGTACAACAGCTGGCGAGCAGAGGTTGGGTGAGCGAGCCGATCCGTCCGGCGAACGACGCGGTTATTTATAAAACAAGAGTTGCGTCTCGTTTTGTCTTCGGCTGACTCTTTATTTTGTCTAAATATACGCAGTTTTGGGAACGTCTCCGCCGCCTCTGCTGCGACACCAGCGCTGGCGATGCGCCAAACCCACATATTTTCTTAACAACTTTTCTTTTGTTTTAACTTCAACTAACGAAGTGGAGCTTGTGTCTATTTTCTACGTCTATTCTTTAAAGTAACGACCTAACTAATATTATGAGATCAAAAAATATTTGTTTCCCAATATTAGAAATTTGAAGCTATAAATTAAATATGATTAAGCAATATAATATGAAATACTAATATTTATAATATACATACACCAATAATAAGTTGAGATTAAAGACGCTGACTAACTAGCATACACGTGTTGTCCAAAAATAATTTTGTCCCTGGAATCGACGGTCTGTGGGGAGTAATTAATTGCTTCTTTTTAATATATCTACAAATCTTTATACAGACTGATAGGTAGAAGTATTAGAGACAGCACTGGTCAGATCAAAAGGCAAGGAAATTCAAGCGTCTCTGTCAAATCCAAGACCAGATCAGTTTGGACATGCAACTGGGCCACGACTGGTTTATGTCTATTCCTGTGCTGGTAAACTTGTACGACATATTGATGCTACATTGTATTAACAAAGCCAGCTTGTTTAGTACCTACCTACATGCGGTAATGAACGTTAGTCTGCGCTTTTACTGCGAACTTTGGTTTCTCTGGCACGTTATCGTGTGTTCGGAATCGTTAAATACCGACTTAGTCATTATACGATTTAATCGAATCACACGGTACATCACTTTGTATAAATATTCAGAAATTATTTTAATAAGTTACGATTAAATTGGTTTTTTGATTACAAAGTAAAAATTAAAGAAACCGAGGAATGAGTTGCTGCCTTGCGTATGCCGCCTCAGTCTAAAATCGTATTTCCGTAGAATCCTTACAAACGTCGTTAAGCTTCGGTGTCGGCTTTGCAGTTCGTCGACCCGTGCTCGAACTCCTGAAACCAAGCAAAAACATTAAAACAAAGCGTATTTACTCTACAGAGACGTGTGCGGCCCGTTTTTCAGGAGATGGTGACTAATATACGTAGAAATCTGCGTCATACCACCGTTGTTATTAAATATACGCTATTTTTCATTATTGTATGGAATGAAATTAAAACTGTTATGCTATAGATAATCGATTACAGACGAAGTAACTATCTAGGTCACACGCGGCCTACAAAAGACCGTTGCATTTAGGCCGTGTCACAATTGTAAAGAGGAAAAAAAATAATGAATCAGATAAGGCTTGTGGTGGACAGTGGTTCGACCTCGGCCGTCAAATGGTATGGCATCGATCGCACTGCGGCGGCACATCACGCGCTCTAGGAACACGCCACCAACCCTTTTAATTTTAAGGGTAACTTGATAGCCTTTTTAAATGTTACTTATAAATAAACGATATAGAATTAAAATAACAATTTCGCTTCCGGAATAGTTTAGTTTATATAAGATATGAATAATTTCATTGCTCTATCTTCGTCATAATTTTTCCTGGAATATAAATCTTTTATAAATATAGATCCGTTTGTTTCTTAATTTTTCTTACGAAATATTCAAATTTAAAATACAATGCAAAATTTTGTAACATTAAATATTATATTGATAATGATTAAAAAATATTGGTAAGCTGGCTGTTAATTACTGATTGAAGGTCAAACATTATCAGAGCAGTCGAACCGCGACTCCATCCGGGGCCACTCCGGACGCGTGGCTTGTTGTAATGGCAGGGGAAATTTCACCATAACAACCGAACCGGACATACGTCACGCACCTATGATCATTAGACATTCATCACCAATTTGCTATGAAATATCATATAGCATACTGTTACTGAAATTACTCACTTCCTATTCTGTATGTACATATATTACACATTAGTAATATGCAGACAGTATAAATATGATGAAATACATACATACGTACATATTATGTCGATTGATTGATTCCGAGTTGAGCGGTCACGGCTCGAGATATGCGCTTTGATGTCGTGATGGTAACTACTTACAAGCCATTTATAGCGAGTGCCGTCGTGTCAAGAGATGTGTCCCTGGATGCCGGAGCCCCGGCGGACGGCGAGCGATCGAAATAGACGCCTCGCGCGGCTTAACAATGCAATAAAAAGAAATTAACATTTCTGACGTCGACTGCGCTAAGTTGATTCTTGTGTCATTTGGATCGGGTCCAATCTGTATAATATATGTATATATTTTAATTTTAAGTTTTCTCCTACTTCCGTTAGGTATGAGTAGAAATAGCTTTTAGTTTTTCAGAGCGTACCCGATGACAGATTACGTTCTTCCCTTGAAATCTTTATGGATTTCGTTGTCACATCGTTAAAGCAACATTCATTTAAGACAAAAACATTTGTTACAGGATTCGGGCTAGCTGCGGCGGCTGCGGCGGGAGTTCGTGCTGGTTATCCTACAGTGTTGCCAGCGCACTACGGGTAAGTTCAGATGTGCCCCTGTCGTCTCAAACGCATATGTATTGCATCGATGTTCTATGGTTCAACACTTCGATATTTGCCAGCACAAGCGGCGCCGCATGCCGCTCCGAATACATCTCACGAGACAAAAATCAGTCCTTATCACTCAAACACTCGCCATAGGTCTTCTAGTGTAAACTTAACTGTATCTAACTTAATTTGTCGGAAGAAGCGGGATAGCGGGATATATTTAAAATTAACCTATACTTTACTCAATAACCGGTCTCCGATTCAGATGCTAAAGAATGAGATAGTGAAGAGATTTCCAATTTCAATTAATGGTAAAATAGGTAAGTAAAGGATGAGTGGTAACATTGAACTGTCGGTA
The DNA here is from genome assembly GCA_018249795.1 of Heliconius telesiphe telesiphe. Taxonomy (NCBI): domain Eukaryota; kingdom Metazoa; phylum Arthropoda; class Insecta; order Lepidoptera; family Nymphalidae; genus Heliconius; species Heliconius telesiphe. The sequence continues at coordinate 4,380 of DWLH01001407.1, forward strand.
CCATAGCTGAGCTGACTTTTGTCTCGGTAGATGAGGCGAGCGGCGTCCCCGGACGGCTAGCGGCGTGGCGGCCGGCGGACCACACCTAGACTATATAATCAAACATTTTCACATAGGTATCTATGGCAAGCGTGAGCGTGAGAGTGAATTTTTCGTTTTGGGTGTGAATTAGTCGATTGGGTTTTAAATGTTTACGTTTTGAAGCTATACCGTCGCGATGGGCGGCGCCGGCGCGACCGCGCGACCGCGGGCGCCGCCCATCGCCATCACCATTGGCATCGTTCTCGACACTCAATGTTTTCTTTAATTTTATGTTTTATGCCGTGTTCGTGTAAGATTTTGTTGATTTGAAATGAGTTTTGTTGGTGGTGGATTTCGTTTAATACACTTACAAGTACTGAGTAACCGAATTTCCCTTGTAGCCTGTGGCGCGGCCTAAAATGTTTTACAAATTTATGTAACCATGCTTTATATTATTGATTGATTCTACTAAAAATTACCGTGCTGACTTCACATATTAGATAGATGTGTAAATATTCATTGAATTTTAATTACAATTCATAATTTAAAGTTTGGTCTTTTCACATTGTTCATAAAATAATTAGAATAAAATTAGACAAACATTTTTTCCGTAAATGTGATAAATTATAATTGGGCCAAAAACATAGGAACTGGCGAGTCACGAGTTATAGGGTCCATTCACGTTTCGAAGACCGTTGATAAGGAACACAAGTGTTCATCATATAAATTATCAGGTGCTGTTGACACTAAGAATCTTAAAGCCACAGTAATAAACCGATACTGTTAGTAAGGCACTGTGTTCGTCGAAAAGTGAATGGCTCTTAGAAAGGGATGTTCTGTTACATACATAAATATTTGGTGGCCCATTACGTGAGACGAGAGACTACGCAATAATTATAATACCAATTATAACAATGCGTGCTCTCTGTCCTCCGCCGCCGTCGTGTCGTATCTATATATATATATATTTTAATTTTCTTTATTTCACCACAATAAATATTGTGATAATACAGAGATAACGCTGTCACGGTGACCTAGGCCACCACAAAGTAATAATATAAATGGTTAATCATCAATATATTGGAATTTCATGATGGACCAAATGGAATTGAAAGCTCAATTCCATTTGGTCCTTCAAATGTCTATACTATATTATTAAAAATTAATACATTCCAGCCTTTAAGCTATATTTTTCACGGCGGTACCTACGTAATAGTTTTTATAGGAACATGCATGTAAGTAAACACTTTTCTTTAAGAGTGTAAAAGTAGGTTTCTAACAGATAGGAGATTTAGAGGTGAATAAAATTTAGATTCTGTCTTTGTAACTGTAGATGTGACAGCTTGTGTGCCGTTTCGCCAGTGTTATATTGCTCTTTACGCGTGTTTTTATTTATACCTATTTGTTACCCATAAGTTTTGTATTTTTTAGAAATTTTAAGAGCCTTGGTATCTTTAGTAATTTTACATATACCTAGAGCAGTTGGTGCTGAAGTAGGTATTGCATTTACGAAATACTAGAGCACCACAGGTGGGCGGCCAGGGCGGGCGGGGCTTGCGGCCGGGCGTTTTCAACGCATGCGCGTAGCTCCTTAGCCCTCTCACTGAACTAATCAACCCCGCTACAATTTTCGAACATCCATCAATCCGTCTCTATTGACGTGTATAACGTTGGAAAAAGACAAACGGTCGATAAATGGTGAAATAAGTAGCGCAGGCCCCGCCGAGAACCCTTTGTAAACGCTGATGCAGCTCGCTTAGAGCGCTCTTGAACTGAACAGACTTGACCGCCCGCCGTCACAGTGGGGCGTAAAATAGCATACTCAGCATTTCTCTTCTTTTTAATGCGATTTTTATCCAATGCATTAACAATATATCGGCGTAATTTATTAAAGATCAAATATTTTTTTGTTTCTACTACTATGATACATATATACATAATTTATTTTTGGATAGCCGCATAAAATTATTGAACTCTATTGTATTTAAATTATTTAGTTTAAATGGTTAGTGGCTGATAAAATATCGAACGAAGAATAAACGCATCTCAAACGAACGTTCCTCGTTCGTTTTAAATTAATTGCATTTAAAAAAGTTAGTAGGATTTTTTTTGGAATTGATAGGTACATATAAATATGCATCAGGTCACCATTTCGTGGCAGTGACTTATGTTGTCAATTTGTAAAGTCTGAATGTATTTAAATTTGTGATTGCTATCTTAGAATATTTTACAATAAAGTAATATAAAAACAATAAGTATACTCAAAAGCAGGTAATATTTAAAATTCTAAACTCTTCTATTATGTAGTAACATTTTGAATAGCAGTAGCTATTCAAACATCATTTACTAAAATTAACTATAAAGAATTCGGATTTTCAATAATATTAAACATCAATCTAATTAAAACGTTAAAGTCCGGTGATTGAGGAAGTAAGCAACATCTATAAGACAGTTATTTTCGTCGCCCCGAAGCTGCTACCGTTGGCATATTTTTAAAGATTTTTTAACTTTTCGGGCAGTGACGCACGCGGCACGACGGCGGACCGACCACGACAACTAAGATTCGTGTACTTACATAATATATAACAGTGTATCGATGTCTACTAACATAACAAGACTAGATGCTCGTGTCTTTCAGGCTGCAAATGGGGCTAGGTACTTATAGTGTGATCTGGATATATTGATGACCTTCCACGAATCGGTTCTGTCGACCTGCGTGGGAGATCATCGCGGGTTCACGCTTGGACGCTCGAAACATTTTAATATTTTCGAGCGGCTAAAGCCTTACAAGTAGACTATAATTTAAAATAATGGATGACGATACTTGCAGGTTATCACCGGGTTACGTGTACGGGGCGCCTAGTTATGTAGGAGCTGTAGGTGGTGTGGGGGCGAGCGTGGGCGCAGGCAGTGGTGGCTTGGTACAATTACCCCAGATTCAACACGCTGCTGCCGTGGCCGCTGCTAACCACTTATACGAATATCAGGCAGCTGCGGCTCAAGGTGCTGCTGCTTATCAGCAACAGTATGCGGCGGCTGGATTTGACCCCTATGCAACAGCCGCAGGTTCGTGATAATCTATATTCTATTATCTTAGATAGAAACACATATTTTAATGATTCTCATGAAGTTAAAGATAATATTACAATTCCAAAATTAGATAAATAAATCAGTTTATAATATTAAAACATTTCAATTGGTTTCAGCAGCAGCTGCAGCCGCGGCTAGTGGTGCTGGCTACATGTCTCCGTACTACGCGTTGCCAGGAGGCGGCGTCCAGGCGCCACTTCTGCCACCACTTTCGTATCCACCGCAACTACAAGAAGCTCGCATGCAGTAATATAGAAGGCTGATATTAACACGATTATATGCAAAAATATAAAAACTTAAAACTTGAAGCCATTATCAATTCTATGCGGTTTCAAAATGTGATGAGGTAGATAAAGTAAGTATTAATCCGTGAGCGGCGATAACATATCGTTACCGCAAAACCAAATAGCATTGCAACCTATCAAGTATAATATATTGATTTGTAACAACCAAATATAACAAATGACCAAAGCTATAAGCTTTTATGCTAGTATTAAGACATGATGAGGGTACTTACGTAGGCCAGTGTACGAGTGAGGGAATTAGGAAATTAATAATATAAATTTTACGTACACATCGTACGAATACGTCAGACAATCGGGCCATAGTAGCAAATAAAGAAACCATTGGAAATTGACACTTTAGAAGTGTAATAGAATTGAAATTGGAGAACATTTTTTATACATCATCAGAGTTCTCCTCCACAGCTCAGGGTCCTATGAGACTAAAAGTTAATCCTCAACTCCTTGATGCTCACAAGTGAGTAAGAAGGATTGAAGCAACGCGAGTGATCAATTTCGATATGTTTCTTTATGGCTAGTTCGTAGCAACGGTAATGATCTTGCCTCATTGTTCCAACTTCCTAATAACATACCTATTTTTTTACTTATAGAATATTTTTTAGACCTACAGTTAAGTACATATATATATTTGTATGAAACGATATTTTTACCAATATGAGTACTTGCGAAGAGCTGTCTAATGACAATAATCTTAGAAAGCTTGTTGTCGTCAGAAATTTCTAAGGTTTTGATTCTGAGGCAGCGATATTATTTAATGTTAATCCGCTGTCTATTATTTATATGCTTGACATTTCAATATTGGTTCACGATTTATTATTCTTCCAAAATACTTCCCTATGATTTGTTTGTCTTGTAAATATAGCACTCATACTCGTCTGAATAAAAATACGTTGTGCGTAAATGGTTTTTGGGGACATTACAATAGAAATACAATATAAAGTACTGGTTGTTTCAATTTAAAAATGTACACGTTAAATTAAAAATTATAATGAAGAAATTTTTTAACCAGTTTTCTTATAAAATAATGATTCAGTCTCTCTAGAAATTGTTCCTATGTCAATGTATAGAAATAAATATACCTAAAATATTCAGATCTGGCTTTGATATGATACAGTACCGTTTGACGTATATAAGGAGAAACGTAGTTAAATATATAAATAGGCAAAAATTATAATAATATTAGCTTTTATTAGGTCTGTATTATGCGTCCATATTGCTCAATACGTCCTAAGATGGACTTGGTTTAGCTTAAGGTTAGAGGAGAGCAATAAAGGGCTTATGTATTGTTTAATGTAAGAAATGTACTTATTCTTATATATATAATAATGTAAATCACACTTTTATAGGCCCTCGTAAAATACTTTGTTCTCCAAAGCGGTATAGGGTACTTACTAGTTAGAATAAATCAATTACTAGTCCATGTAATATTAATGTTATAAGTTTTGACTTTCGCTGGCCGTCCTCTCGATATTTCTCTTTAGGGAAAAACCAAAAAAAAAAATATTAAAAAAATCTTTATAACTATTTCCTTGAAATAAACAAAAAAATATATCACCTCGGTTGTAAAATTTGCAAATAATTAAATGAGGCCGGCGTCATAGTACAAGCTAAGGGCACTAGATATAGATTTATCACAGAATTTTAGTTCATAAGTTAATTTTAATTATTATAATATGCTGTTATTCGTAATTTATTTTGTTGATATTTGTAAATCTACATGTTGATAACTATTTATTATGTGAAAGAGTAATAAAAATTGTTAAATATTTATCGTATGGATCGAATCTCTCATCGCGGCAGTGTCTGAGCTAAAACCAAGGTTCGGTCCGTTATATTGAATTATACACACTTTAATTTTAAGTATAGTATAATATTAGAAATGTACCAAAAACATGAACCATGTAAGCCATATATGTACGTGGCCATCTTGCCTTAAAATATAGTAAAGCTATTGTATAAATCATATACTAAATAAATAACTATATTCTAACAGTAATATATAAACATATCATAAAATCAGATGTATGTCACTCTATATAGAGTTGAACAGTCCACAAGTGCATTTCATTCACACTAATATAAGCACAATTTAATTATGTATTACGTATATAAATGTGAATTCATAATAAATACCTAACTATTGTTATGAATAATTTAAAATTATACTATAATGTACTTAATTTAGGATAATTTAAAACGGAAGATAATTTTATAAGGTGTAACCTGTTGTTTTCTTTTCATATCCCACCTTATTTTTCCATTGCACAAATTATTTTTTTCGTGTCAACTATTTTTCTTAAATATAAATATATTCTATTCGAGTTTAAATTTGTCTCTTGTTCTATTTCAAATTGTAGAAGAAATAAGTAGGTCGGAAGAATATTCGTCGTCAATTTGGCGAGCGTCCAGATCGAAATCGTTGTGAAATTGTCTCAAAATCAATGAGATCATCAGAGCTATTAAAGAAATTCTGCTGAATTTTGCTATTTAAAAAGAGGTATTGGATTAAATTTTAATATACTACGTACTATATTACATTACAAAAATGATTAAAGAACACTTAAGCCTTGGGTGTGAATGTGACACATGTTTAATAGTAAAAATACTTATCTAACTTTTGAATTAATGTTCTATTGAGGTTTTTTTTATTCAATATAAAATTGCCCATGATCTGGTTAGTAAAGAAATAAATGTAGTTTTTGTTTAGGTACGAAAAGTCTCTTTAAGGGATTTGTCTTATTATTTCTTTCTCTTTAATAATAATATTAAAAAAACAGCATTAAGTAGTTTTGTGTGAGTGAGTGATATCATAAAATTGTGAAGCGAGTCATGGGGCAGGGCACAAGTGTGTGACTGTAAACGTGAAAAGCTGTGGGTTCGGTTCCCACTCGAGGAAATGGAATATTTAAGATTTTCATTTCTCTTCTGGTGCCAAAATCGAAAATTTGTTGGATATTTTAATATTGTTATGTACTTACAGTGTGTATTATACATATAAATTTAATAAATCGTAATTTAAACCTTTTGCGAAATCTCAAAACATTTAAAATACGATGTTTAATGTTTTAATTGATTTTGCTCGCAATAATTTTCGTATTTAATAGAAAAAATATTAATGGTAATCGAAAAAGTATTCGTATTCAATAGTTATTTCAAAAAGAATGAAAATTCAAAGCTCCATTGAGAATCAATCGTTGTCAGTTATCGTTAACATTAGTAAAACGGACATGAAAGAACAAAACATTACTGTGTTAAATATTTTATATATTTAATTCATGAATTTAATTTACACATTGAAATAAATAATAAATTTATTTAAACTTAAAATAGCTTTGAGTCTTTCTTTATTCTGAATTTACAAGAAAATAATATACTCATAATTATGCTACAAAATTTTTAGCTCATTTTTTATTCCCATGAGTTTGTTTTTTTATTTCTTTGTTTATATTAAAAAGAGAGTAAGCCAGTAGGTAGAGGAATTCTCTTCTATTTATTTGCTTGTAAATAACTGTAATATTGCATAGCAAAACACATGTTTTCGGGACGAACTCATGAATGAGACTGATTATGCCCACATGTGTAAATTCGTCACAAACGCTTGCTGCAAATCTTTTTATCTGTGTTCAAAAACCAACTCTGGTCCTTATCGGCTATAGGCTCACATAAGCCAAGCCAAACACCTCGTTGGCACATTTGTGTTGGCGAACGCTTGACAAGCCAGGCGTTTAAGCGTACCGTTAATTTGTTGCTATTTCCAAGTTTTTAGTTTTTATATTAGGCAACATCAAGTTTGAAGCCTATTGTCAAATGTTATCTGTCAATGGTTTGAACGTCAAATTTCAAATGTTTGGTTTTCGCATTGTCAAGTGTCAACTCAATTAAATCTTTATGTTTTATTTTATTATACTTACAAATACTTGAAATAAAAATTATATTACTTCTAATTTGGATCCGAAGTAATGTTAATATTATAAATGATAGCTTTTTGTTACTTATTATTTATTTATCGTAAAAAATTATACCGAACGTATTTAATCATTTTAAAAGAAAATAAGTAAAGAGCACAACAAGCAATGGCCGGGCAAGGACATCAATTTCCTGGTAACTTCCAGGGAAATGCTGGCGCTATGCGTTCTGGTTTCGGTGGGCCTATGGGTGGTCAAATGCAATCGATGCCTAATCAGTTAACCGGTAATTTTGTTTTGCTATCCTATAGGGCACATAGAGCCTAAGTTTCATAGCTTTACAGTCCCCCACAAAGACCTGTCGGCAATCTATTACAATTGTACAAGAAATTGTCACCAACTCAGCACTAAATTTGACTGTGCTTTAACATATCCTTAAATTGCATTGCTATTACTCTGGGACCGCTCTAACAAATACCAACTTTAAGGTTGATTGCGATATATGTCCATACATGTATACAATGCCCATAAGTTCTTGAAATCATGAGTGTTGACTCAGGCAGGTATTTCTAGGCAGAGGTTATCATAGTAGACCTCTTAACATCATGCACAATGTCATCATTACATATTGAGTGCAGTTCTAATTATAATCAAAATATACTTTCCTTATAACCTAAAATGTACATCGTCTTTAAGTAGCTTATTATATAGATCTTTTTTAATGAAATATATACTAATCAATATTTATTTTATACACACAATTTATTAACTTGCACATTAACATTTTCAGGTGTTATGGGGGGACCTATGGGTAACACAGGCATGGTGGGCATGGGTAATCAAATGGTTCCACCATACGGAGCAACTATGCCGGGCCAAATGGGAAATATGGGTATGGGAGGACAGGTGTGAACTCATTTTAAATTAATTCTATTTGAATAATTCTTATCAAAGATTGAGGCCCTTGTGACACAGTTCTGTACCAATACTTCTAATGTATAATTAATTAACTTGGCAATTAAAACTTTTTTTTTTATTTATTTTAGATTTATATTGATGTTCATTCTCTAGTCTCAGTCAGACCATGTATTTGTTGGCAAATGTTTATGGTTTTAAGTTTTGTGCTGCTGTGCCGTAATTAGCTTTTTTTAAATATCTATTTAATAACTTTAGGGAATGGGCACACCTATGGCAGGAGTGGGTCAGGGTCCGGGAGGTCTTGTTCCCCAAGCTGTTCAACAACAAGGTATATACATATATTCTGGAAACTCTCTCTTCACTCTGTTTGTTCTGCAACTTGCATTGTATTACTGGAAAACTGAATAAATATGTGCATTATTCAGTGATATTAATTTTAATCTTTTCATATATTATT
>DWLH01001408.1:0-13071 GCA_018249795.1 Heliconius telesiphe telesiphe
CGTGGGGCACGTGCACAAGCGGCTGCGTGCGGCTGTAAACGCGACAGGTTGTGGATTTTATTCCCACTCGAGGAAATGAAATATTTAATATTTTAATTCCCTTGCTCTGATAATGGGTATAGCACGATGTTCCGCTATTTAACCCGTAATGCCTCTAGAATTCAGCGGAAAGTGGGAAACAGAAGAATTTTAATGAGAATATAGTGTCTTAAGTTAACTAGGTTACCAGATTCCCTCTGGCTACCCTACAATGTAAGTAAATATTTCATCTCCTCGAGTGGGGATCGAACCCACAACCAGTCGGTTTTACAGTCACACTCTGTGCCACTGCGCCACGACTGGCCTCATAAAAGAAAAATAAAACAAATAACTAAGAATTTTATGTTGCAAATTGTTTTTTTTTTAAATTATTTAAAACTAAATTTATATATTAATAGTATTCATTGTGTTTAAATATATATAATATATAGGCCAAAAGTAAAAGATCTGCTAAACCACGAGTTCTTCGGAGAAGACATCGGTCTCCGGCTGGAGATCGTCGGACGCGACCTCGTCACGATATCGGACATTACTAAGATACAGTTCCGGCTCAAAATAATAGATCCTAAGAAACGGTACGTATTATATGTTCATTTCACAATTTTTTATATAAATAAATAATAGCTAAGCTACATTTTTCATATATATATAGGACACATATTTAATATAATGTCAGTCCTATATATGAATAATGAAAAAAGTAATTTGCCTTTTTTTAATAAGTTTTACAAAAGACAAGTAAATATATCAAATAAATCCTTGTACACAGTTTTTGTTATAACTAAGAAATCTTCTTTTAAAATGAAAGTTTTTGAAATTTTCATTGTGTAAAATTATATGCAGTTGTTTTTTTAACTTAATATGATATATTAATGTAGATTGTTTATTCTGGTCAATTGCAAAAGAATTATAGATTGTACTTTATTTATTGAGCTGTCTTGTAAATAAAATATAAAACAATTTTGTAGTAGAGAATTAGGTGTATAGACACTATGTACTCTGCCTACATCGGAATAGAGCATAATAGATAAAAAAAACTTACTTATTCTTAAACAGATCATATACTCACAAAGAGAATGAAGCGATCCAATTCGAGTTCGACATAGAGAATGACGATTGCGAGGAAGTGGCCAAGGATATGGCGAAGGCGGGCCTCATCATGGAGGAGGACGCGAGGATTGTCTTCAAACTACTCAAGTCACAGCTTATTAGTTTGAATCGGTAAGTGTTGAGAATAATAAATTAATGTCATGTACAATGCAATAGATAAAGTTTTCTTGACATTTTTATTACGCTAAAAATGAAAGCTAAAATAACATATTATAGATGTATTTAAAAATGTTACGATATAAATATTTTAAGGAAAACGATTTTAATGAGCCATAACTCGTCATATACTAGTGGGGAACGGAAGGGTCTTGTGGGAACGGAGTGTCTTAACGTCAGGTTCCCAGGTTCGCTCTGCCTACCCTGCTATGTACGGGATATAGCGTGAAGTTAAAAAAACATCATAAAGATTTTATTAATGTTTACACATTTCGGTGCCTTGTGATGTAAACAGAGAAAACGTAGAAATTTAGTAACCCGCTGTTCTCCATATGCCTCCGATTTAATGCGTGTGATGTCAACTTCGTTATAACAGAAAGAAATAGAAAAGTATTAAAAAAAATCTACGTGTAATTTTTACGTGTAACCCAATAATACGTGCAACAAGTTATAAAATACTTATTTAGAAAACGTGTGTCCTAAGTGTGATTAACACTTGAAAATTTTTAAAAATAAGTTTAATTCTTATCTTGGCCACATTGACCTGCATATGTATGAAGTCTATATTGGCGAAATCATACATGCCATAATTACATCCGCTCAGATTAATAATTGGTCCATTAATCAAAAGATTTCAAGTGAAGCAATGATGTATTCACTTTTATTAATGTCCATTCTCATCTTATAGTTCTAAATCTTTCAATAGTAGTCGATGATCGGTGTATGTATGACAAAATCGGCAATGTGTAGAAAGTATACTCTAAATCTTTCAGTTTGTTTGGACGCACCTAAATAACGTATTCGAACGTATTGTGATGGTGTTATGTATTAGACTACAAAGAGATTTAATTTTTTGGTGCGATATTATGTTATTCAATATAATCACATTAAAAAGTTACCAAAATTAATAATTAATTAAAATTAACAAACTAACACTTGTTATCTATAAACAAAGACAGATATGTTTTTTCCATAGAAAATGTTAAGATGTTTTTTTTTTTATAATGACAACTACCTCAAACTGAACGTGGTGACTATGAGATCAAAACCTATTAACGAACTATGAAGTACTTTAAAACAAAAAACAGAGTGTCGTGTCACTAGAGTCTCTCCGCATACTTTGCTAATGTAATGTATATATAATGAAAAAATAATAAATGATTCCTTTTAATTACACGTACGATTACATGTTGCATAAGTACGACATGTTTTGAATATTTATTTGGATGCTTCGTTGCACGTTATTAATTGCTATGACGCGATAGTGCAGTGCGCCATGTGTGTCTCAGACTTGTACCGCGATGCAGTTTTTAAACCGGTATATCTATCTTTCTTTCAGTTATTCAGGTAGATTAATAAACATAACTTAAAGTGCATTTTCTTTCACAATTTTCTATAATGTATACATATACATATTTAGGTAATTATTTTAGTTTCTATTCAACTTGTTCGTTTAATTGTAAAGTTGTCGATCATATATTATAATAATATCTATATGTTTTCTACATGTTATTTAAATACGAACGTTAAGCGTAAAGTTGTGTAGCATAATTTAAATAAGGTTAAATCTTTGACGTAAAAATATGTATTGATTGGCAGAGTCTCACATCGCATCGCGTGCTCGACTCGTCAGTTTCTTGTGATTTCTCGATCTTACTCGATTTTTATCGTATTATTTATGTGCTAGGTTTTTAACATATTATAGTAGATATTTATTTTTTTATACAAAAAAAAAAAAATTTAAATTAGATATAGAATTATTTTTTAAATTACGAAGAGAAAATGTAATAAACAAAACTTAAACAGTGAGTTTCTGTATTTGTTATAATTTTTCTTTGGCTGCAGTTGTATAATGAAAATTTTATAATTTCATGAAATATCTTGAGACAGTATAACATTAGCATTTTATTTGCGTGAATTATTTTGGTGTTATCATAAAGTTCCGGTCGCCATGACAACTGGTTACGGCCAGCTCTTATACTAAATACCATCAGTTGCACGACCTCGCGTGCCGCGCGCCGTTGTGGAGTGAAATTTACCTTTTGTCTACTTAATATAGTCTATAATATATCCAAGTCGTATTGTTTTAATTTTTGTTTACATAACTTTTTGTTTTATTTAACGTTATATTATATAAATAATGTATTGGTTTATTTATTGTTAGGAGAGAATTACGCTTATTTGATTTAATGTTTTTTTTTAAATGTGTAATTTAAGTTTGTTAATATTTTTATTTTTTATGTTTGTATTATGTCCAGAAAATCAAGAGCTAATTTGGTTTTAATCTTCAGGTATATTTAAAAAACTCACATGAGACTAAAAAAAAGAACAATTATAATTTTTATGATAGTGAAAACACTGTTTTTACATGTTTTTATTAGTTTCTCCTCCTCATGTATGTATTAATTGATGTAAGCCAATCTTACAACATTTTACAATTTTTAAGTGTTATTCCATACATAGGGAAGAATGCTTTTTAGATGCCATCAACAAAAATAAGTTGTAACAAGCATATAAGAATTTCGACGTAGCCCGATTAGAACATAGGGCTTAGTTGGTCAGAGCGCTTGGACGGTTTCCAAGAGGCGCGGGTTTATAAATCCCCCTACGTTCAAATTTTTACATGTTTTCTAAAAAGTATCAATCTTACAAAGGTAATTACTAGAAGATTGGCCTGACATTTTACCCGCATGTAATACGACGATAATATAAATATTTTTGTAAAATAAATCTAATGTCTTTGCAAGGACGGCCAAAATATATAAAAAAATATATATTTTAAAACAAGTTAGTTCTACATTCAAAGTTATTAATAATATTAGTAATCATTATGACTCTTATAGTGAGCGGAGTGAGAAAAAGGCGCAGATGCTTTTCAACCAGGAGCTGATTAATGAACAGAATAGACAGCAGCAGTTGCTCCTAGAACAACAACTGAGACAGGTATATTTTTTGCTTAATCTTTATGAAAACAGCTTGTGTACGTTTTTTAAAATTTGCATATAGTTGCTTATAACAACTATAACAAAGAGTCAGTGACTGAAATAAGCACTTATATTTTCATAATTTTGACGTAACGTCGGCTTAGAGTGTAAATCTGTTAAACTATTGTCACTCAGATGTCAATAAAGATGGAGAATGTTGGGATTTTTCACTTCTTTCTCGTAATGTCTATAGTGACGTGTTTTATAAATATTTAGGTCAAAATGATTCAAAACCAACAAGGCCCTGTAGATCAAATGAAGACTGGACTTCTCAATGGAGTGGGTTCGCAGCCAACATTGGCAGCTGTTCAGTAAGTTTATAGCAAATAATGTGATGGCATGGATTTTTAAAATAATATCTAAGGGTACCAGCTGCTACTTTCAAAATTGTTTTCGTTAACTTATCTAAAAGTTTGATTTCAGATATTTATCAACAAAATTATAAAGACAATTCTATTTGTTTAGACTAGATCAACAATCGCAGCTATTGCAAGCACAGCAACAGTTGCTCCAGCACCAGTTCCAGCAGCATCTCACGAACGAGGAAAATGCTGCAATGAAGCGGTTCCAGCACAACTTGATGCAGGCTCGAATATCCCCTTCGCTAACTACCGACCAGCATCTTCTTCAGCAGCAGCAAATACTCGAGCAGAACCTCAAACAGCAACAACAAGTCATGATGGAACAGAACCTCCTTAATCAACAAATGTTAGAGCAAACTGTCACTAATCAAGTATTTATGGAGCAACAAACACAGCAAGGGCTATTGGAACAGCAGCAAACTCCATTACAATCGAACTTGTTAAATCAACAGCTGGTGGCCAACGAAATTAATAATCAGAATCAGGTATTACAACAGCAGATTATTCAACAACAGCAAAACATTATCGCGCACCAGGCGGCGGCGATTCACCAGAAGCAATTAGAGGAGCAGATAACGGCCACGGAGAATATTATATCTGGACCCCAAACGAATCTCGTAACAGGTCAAGTTTTGGATCCATCTCTTCAAAACTTACAAAATATCCTAGCCCAGATAATCCACAGACCAGATACGCTGCAGGCGAGAAAAGATTCAGAATCTGAACAATTGCAACAGCAACAGATACAGCAACAGCAGCAGCAACAACAGCAGCATCAGCAGCTTCAACAGCAACAGCAAATACAACAGCAGCAAATGCAACAACAAGTTGTAACTCAACAAACTGACCAGAATACTGAAATTAAACAGACTGTGCAACAAGAACAAGAATTACAACAACAAATGTTAAATGTTCATATGCAGCAGCAAACTAGTCAAGGAATAGCGTTTCAACAAAATCAACAATATATTCAACCAAATTTATTAACCGCAGTCGTAGATCCTCATATACTAGTCCAACAACAACAAGTAGCGCATGCGCAGCAACAGGTGGCTCAGGCGCAGCAACAACTTAATATGCAAAAGCAAATGTTAGCTCAACAACAACTTGTTCTACAACAGCAGCTCATCAACCAACAACAATTACAAATACCTGGTCAAACGCTCTCCCCGCAACATATTAGAAATTTGCAGCATCAACAGTTCTTAGCGCAGCAGGAGTTGCAATTGCAGACTCAACAGAACTTAATAGATCAACAAAATTTGACGTTACTGGCGCAGAAGCAACAGCTTATGGGGCAACAACAGCAGAAAGTTGAGGAAATGCTGCGAGCACAGCGCCCCATATACACGCGTCAAGGCTCTGAGCAAAGCCAAATAAGTACAGTTGATGTGCACGATCAACAACCTCTAATCTCCGACCAATATCAACAGAAACCTTCATTACAGCCACAAATGTCGATGGATCAAGGCCCAATACAATTTCAACATCAGTACGTAGAACAGCAACAACAGCAGCAGCAGCAGCAACAACAACAACACCAGCAGCAACACCAGCAACAACAACAACACCAGCAACAACAACAACACCAACAGGCGCAACAACAGCAGCAGCAGCAACACCAACAACAACAACAACATCAGCAGCAACAGCAGATTCAGAAACAACCGTCTGAGGAGCAAGCATATCAGCCGCAGCAAGTTCGTCAAATGCAAGGCCAATCTCTCCCTCATAGTATGATGACTCAGAACTTTAACATGGTGCAACAGAACGAGAGGCAGATATCTAGTCACGAAGGCACTCCGGTGCAGCATTATACTGCCAATCCTCTGCAAATGTACCAGAATCAACCTGTCCAAATGCAAAATACTTATAACCCCGTGGAGACCTCGATGCCATCTTCCGTCCCTACTTCCTTGCCACAGCAGATTCCCATCACGCAGTACCAGCAAGAAAGTTTACCTGCTTCCGTTCCAGTGACCACGGCGCCATCGCTATCTGAAGAAGTGAAACCTCCGTCTAGCCAGGCCCCGGAGACAGTTCCTCAGCAGCTCAGCATTCAGTCCGATGAGGGTTACATGCTCAATGGTACTCAGAAAGAGCAGTTTCATACGCCAATGACGGAGTTCCCGTCAGGCGCGACCCACCCGGAAGTGATGAGACAGCCGGAATTAAGTTCCGTTGATGAAAAACAAGCGGAAACTCAGCAAGATGGTAAATTTAATTGCATTATTTTATGTGTAATTTAAAATTTTTATTGTACAATTTAATATGGCCTTAATTCCTATATATTTATAATACTTAAAATAATACATTTGATCAGAAGTATTTGTTAGATTTATTTTACAGAAACAAGATTTTTGTAGAAGTAGGTTCAGAAAATTTTATGCATTATACTATAAAAAGTAAAAAAAAATTGTATGGATTCCACTACAGGTTTATCTACTATTATAAAATTTGTCCACCAGCCAGCACAGCAGTACCATCACCTATAACTACTGAAAAAAAATCCCGCGGGTCCAAAAAGCGTTCCCGGGAAAAGGAGAAATTTCCACGACTCACCGTTCTCTCTGTCAGCGATGATAGTACCGTGGTAGAATGCCAGTTGGAATCTAAGTCTAAGACTGTTACGTTCAAGTTTCACGTTCCTGATGTCAATCCTGAGGAATTGGCTAATAATTTTGTAAGTTATATTTTATTGTTATTAAAAGTAGTAGTAGTCCTTTGATTAGTTTATTTGATCATAGAGGCGTGTATTTCATTTTCTTCATTTCTGGTTGTTTCGTGAAAAAAGGAGTATATATTTCTTCCAACTCGGAAACATTGACATTCTAAGCGTAAGGATAGATTCTAAATGTAAGGAAGATTAAAGATTAGGGTTAGGGTGGACTAAATCCGTATCAGTCGTGAATAGGTTGATAAATATACTTGAATGTATTTTGTAAATATATTTAGCATTAGGATTTCTTTATATATGCTACGAACAAATCACTTGCAAAAATTATGTATGCCAGTTGCTTTAGCAACCTATTCATACAGGGTAATTAAAAATTGTTTTTGTAATTTTTATATACATTTTAATATAACTTTGTTTGCCAGGTTGCAAACAACTTACTCCCCGAATGGCAGAGCAGCGCATTCACGGAATTGATAGGCGATATCGTCCGGCAGTTGCGGGAGCCCCGCGCGCCCCTCTCACATCCCGCTGAACGATTACGACTTAATATTGATAAGGTTAAATTATTTACTATATTATTCTTGAATTATAACATATTTAAAGGGAACTTAAATTCCTTATGGATATTTTTTTCTCGAATCCTAGTATAGACAAGTCTATAATGATTGAAGTATAAGAAATATTATTGGCTATATAGTACCATTTTATTATACTTATGATAATTTTATATTAAATGTGTCAGCTTAACATAAATTTTCCACATGATTTTAGTCAAGGAAGTCTTTAACTTTTTTTAAAATCTGTTTTAATTTTTATCTTAAACTAAAATAATTGTCATGTTTAGCCTATTAATTTGATTCCCCAGACCGACTACGACTCAGAGACGACCGAGCGTGACGACAACCTCACAGACTCCAACCAGGACAACTCTGAGTGCACCACGCCCACCGCCTCGCAGGACAGCATCGCGCTCGCCGAGCTGGCCGACGAGCCCGAGCCGCCCGCGCCGCACGCCGCCCCCGCGCCCGCCCCCACCCCCGCCGACACCCTGGCCAGGAAGATCAGTACTGCGTCGTCTATAGGTGAGACTGTATGGTATAAAAAGTGGTCAAATGTGACTCTTATTATGTTGATTACGAATATACACAATATTTAACAAAAATATCACAACAAAAATACATAAAAAAAGTGTTTGATTTTCATAATTACAAAGTCTATAGATAATTATATTTTGTTGCTTACCCTGATTAAAGTAAAAGACAAAAAAAAATATAAAAAAATCTGGACTACTGTGTTCATATTGATCGAATAAATAAAGAAACATAAAAAATATTTTTTATATTTTTTTTGTTATAAGGTTCTAATCAATCCGACGGAGGTTCGATGCCAGATCGATCTGGGAGCATCGAGTCGAATGGAGACAAAAAGTCGCAGAAACCGACTCGAAAAATATCAAGATTTGTAGTGAGTCCAGTAGTAGATAGGAGCGAAAATGTTGCTGAGGAAAAATCAAATTTCGCTGAACCGGAAAAAGCGATTGAGCCTCCTAAAACCGATGCGCCCAAAGAACTTCCTAAAGATATTCCTCAAGTAAATGGCATGCCCGAATCGGAATCTACACCTGCACTTCAAACTACTGAACCTACTGTATCCGTGCCAGAACCTGTAACAAGCCAAGTAAATCAAGCCATTCCGCAAGAAACAAATATCCCCACACATCAGTACCAACTCCCCTCCCAATTATCTCATACCCCTCAAACGGTAACGGACCACAGACCAGTGGAATTAAAACAGATGAGCGACCATACCATCGTGCCCATGCCACTTACTTCCGCCCAACCGATAACAGTCTCTATGCCCACAAACTTACAGTCCACAATCCCACACGTTATTCCATTCCAGAACACAATCAACCATCCTTTGTTGAACGGCGCGATGCAACCGAATTTAACAACTCCGTTGCAAATAGCAACCGATACGCCTTTATTAGGGTTGAGCCAAGTGGGAACCCCAATGGGGGTTGGGACTGATTTGGGGTTGAACATGGGGTTGGGCCCAGTGCCACCCCTGGCGGATCCCATGGCGCTGAGTAGGTTACAGCTGACCCAGGCGTCATTGACCCCGACCCCAGGGGTCAGCGATACACTGGCCAATGCTGAAAATATTCAGAGGATGCTGCTAAAACAGAATAGCATTAAGTGAGTTGTGTAAAATTTTTGTAAACAAGCAATGATAACAATTTCTTAAATAAGATTGAAACTGTGTTACTATGGAGATAAATAAATCAAATCAGCTTCACGCTGTATCCCGTACTCGGCAGGGTAGGTATAGTGAACATAAGACATTCCGTTCCCCACTTTCCGCCGAATTTTTCGAGGCATTGCATGTTATGTAGCGGAACTTAACGCCCGACTTTTGCCTTGGTGCCAGAGCGAAGAAATGAAAATATTAAGAAATAATAATTCATTTTCTCGAATGGGGATCGAACCCATAACCGTCGCGTTTCAGTCACACCCTTGTGCTAGTGGGCCATGACGGCCTCACTGGGCCACGACAGCCTCTTGCTTGCTAAACGTAATTGATAAAATTTAAAAGTAAATAAATTATAATTTATTGTTTTGCTTAATAAACTTTATTGATAAATTCAAAACCATTTACAATTGCAGTCAACAACAGAATCTCTCCGGGCCCAATCTGCTTGGACTTCTCAACGCGCCTCAGTTCCCGCAACCAGAGCTCGGGTTACATGGTAACCTGCTCGCAAACCCCCAACCTGGGGTTTACGGTTAGTTGATATATGGCTATATAAACATAGTAGTAACTAAGGACCGAATGAACATGAACATATGTAAATATACCCAAAATAAATAAAAGTTAATATGCAACATAACTAGACCTCAATTAAAATATGCTATATTGCTGAGGATGAATTAAATATACAGCAGTTTATAGTAATTGTATAAGAAAAATATTGCAATACTTTTAGCTTAATTTGAACTTATAATTATTGTAAATGTGTGAATAACATTTCATATTGCATATTACAAATTACTATGTTATATACATATTTATTTTTACATATTTTTATGTAAACTTCTTGTTCTTGTTTAATATGTATTGCAATTCAAATATTTGACTTATACATAGTAGTGCTTTGTATGTTATTATGTTATAAAATAATATAATTACATTAATTTTTCTTCTTCTTAACAAATTGTATGAATAATTATTTTGTACATTTATATATGCTAAGCATGATTTTCCTTTATTTGTTATGCTAAACTCATATAATTGTTATTAATTATATGAGTTTGATACAAAGTAGTGGGTTCGAGTCTCGCTCTAATTTCAAGTAACCGGATAAAATTTAACTTGACTAATTTCTTTACTTATGCAATTTAAAATTACTGTATACAAATGATAAGAATTATAATAAAAATGTAAAATATTCGTCTTGTGTATGTATGTGTGTGACTAACAACGCAGGTATGTCTCGGCTGCCGTACACGCCGCCGCGCTACTACCCACCCATGCTGGCTACCGCTAACGATCTTATAGGTAAATTTACTAAAATTTGACACTATATATTTTTTTTGACCTTGTGTTAAGATACTCTATTATCATTAAGTTAATTTCGCTCTTCATCTTTCGTCGAATTCTGGAGGCATTAAGTGTTGAGTGGTTACTATAGCAAAGTAATTAAATGATTAAATGTTTCAATTTAAATAATAAAAAAATAATTTCTGACTTTTAGTTAAATTAGTAAAAGATATTATTGTATAGAGATTATATAGTTTATATAACGCACACAGCAGGGTAGGCAGAGGGAACCCAGTGTTAAGACACTCCGTTCCCCACTTTTCGCCGTGTTCTGGAGGCATTGCGAGTTAAGTGGCGGAACTCAACGCCGCGCTTTGCCTCGACACCAGAACGAAGAAATGAAAATATGGGGATCGAGTGGGGATCGAACACACAACCAGTCGATTTCATAGTCACACTTTGTGCCCCTGCGCCACGACCTGCTTCGTCCTCATCACATTATAATAATCGCTTTCAAAAATATTATATATATTTTTTAATATATGTTAAATGTAATATGTAAAAAAAGGGCTGAACTTATTTTAATGCTCAATTTTATGTTAGCTGTACAGGATATTTTTTTGATTAACTTTTTTATCTCTATTAAACTTTTTTTTTTCATTTCAGTCCAGCAACAAGCCCTTCAGACATCAGTCCACCAGCCGATGTCTCAGTTCGGCCTGGGCTTGGGCCTGGGTGCGCCGTTGCAGGCCGGTGGCCTAGCGGCACAGAACTTCGCTTTACAACAAAATATCGGCCTGTCGGGGCAGAACTTGGCGCTCAATCAGAACCTGATGGGTCAGAATTTAGGGCAGGACTTAGGTGAGTTTTGTGACTATGAATTTACAATCTATACTACTTTCATATTTTACGTTAGTAGTTAGCTCATTTGCGAGTTAATAATATTTGCTAGGATAATAGAGTGTCTTGACACTAGTCTCTTTCTGTTTATTTGGTTGTGGCGCTGAAGATGCTATTTTATATTTAATCAAATGTAAATAAAATGAGAAGTGTCTGTTTGTCATTTAAAAATTATTTTCTTAATCACATTATATTACTTTATTTTTTCTTGTCTAGCATTACATCGCAACAAAACTACTTTAAGTTTTTTTAGGTATAACTTTCGAAAATAATTCGGAAATGGTTTTGTGTAGAAAAAAATAACAATCGAAGCCAATGCGGCGGAAGCAAAGGCTCGTTAGTTACAAATAACATGATATATAAACATTTTTTATGATATCTCTCTTAAACTTCTTAGGTACTTTTTTTAACAATTATTTATTTTACGTCACACTTATAGCAACTTTACATTTTTGTTAAATAAGTCATCACCAAATGTTTTTTAGGTCTAACAAGTCAGAATTTAGGTTTAGGCGGTCAGAATCTCATGGGCGGTCAGAACTTGGGTCTGGGCGGTCAAAACCTGTCCCTGATGGGGCAGAACCTTGGGCATATAGTGGCGCAGAGGGCCGTACACAATGCCTTGGCGAGGAGAGCCGTGGATATGGAGATTGGTTAGTATACAATAACTATCTTATATAAAAGCAGAAAAGAATAAGCAAATATATTTTTCTATAGCCTGGCATTGTATCCCGAATATAGTAAGATATTTAGAAGGAATCTAATGTTAAGACACTTCGTCCCCCATTCATCTTCCAATTTTAAAGACATTGCGGATTGAGTGGTGGATCTCAACGTCGTGTTTTGTTTTGTAAACCCCCAACCGTAGCGCTTACAGTCAGATTCTGTGCTGCTGTGCGAGGACGGCTTATATACACTTGATAAAGAAATACGAATGTTTATAGGTTATTAATATTTGTTTTTTGTTTTACATTCCAGGCATGACAAACGTGAACTCGACGGGATCATCGCAGCCGAGCACGCCTAACAAGAACCAGTCGTACAATGAGTACATGATGACGTTACACAACAAACTGGCATCCATATCTAATAGTGTAAGATATATAGAAATTAAAATATTATTTTTGGTGTTTCAGTGTTGAGTTCCGCCACTCAACATACTATGCCTTCAGAATTCGACAGAAAGTGGGGAAAGAATGTGTCTTGATGGGAATGAAGTGTCTTTACACAAATTTTCCCGGTTCCTTCTGCCTACACTGGTAAATATAATATATATTACAATTACGCCATTAGGAGCCATAAA
>DWLH01001409.1:0-13069 GCA_018249795.1 Heliconius telesiphe telesiphe
TAGAATATTACAGATTAAAGTAATAAAAAAAACATATTAGAAGTCATTAGAGTTGTCAATCAATTCTGCTTATTAAATCAATAATCATGTATTTTAAGCGGGCGAAGCCGTGGGCGGGCCGCTAGTATATAATATGGTACAGACAGTATGTAAACATGTATCTAATAAGTATTGATAGCAATTTATTATATTTTAAATTTTGTACGTTTGTTTCTCACATGGCAAGACTCGCTGGTAAAGAAAGCTATTCAGGGTAAAACTAGCCTCTTATAGCGTGTGCAATAAAAGATTTATAATAAATAAATAAAACATATAAAATGACAAATTTTAGATTTAGATTATTTATCAATATACTAACAATAAATATAAATAGCTACCTTCCTATTTTCATATTTAAAATTCATAGTTATGTAAATTTACAATTGAGAGTATCATGGACACAAGCGCGACGTACACGCGACGGTTGTGGGTTCGATTTCCACTCGGGGGACTAAAATATTTACTATTTTCTTTTTTTTGCTTTGGTAAAGCGCGACGTTGGATTCCCCCTCTCAACACGTAATGCCTAAAGTATTTGGTGGAAAGTAAGGAACGGAAGTGTTTTAATGAGGAACGGAGTGTCTTGACACGGTTAACAAGGTTCAATCTGCATACCCTGCTATGTGCAGGACACAGCGTAAAACTGAGATCGAAAATTCACGGTAGAAAAATCTTTCATTAACTTACAGAGCTGTAAAAATATTATATGAATATATTACATCCTAGTGTTATCATCAAATTCCTATACGTAAGTAATTAAATTTATATTCACATTGTCACGTCTAATTTACTTTATTTCTATTTCAATATAAAATCAATTACCTAATATGTATATTATTTCCAGCACTATTGGTACTATTGACCAGATATGTATAATGTCACTTCATTTATCAGAATCAAGTAAAGCTATGTGTACCAAGTTCATGTTGTGTTCATGTATTAACGCACATAACTTAGTGCCAATTAGAATATAGCGTCTACAGGATATATGTTGGAATATGACAACATACATGTAATCGATATGTTATTGGCAATCAATATTACATATATAGTATGTATTATGTAGAATTCTAGCCCAGGTGGATAATGGATGGTCAGTAAAGAAATAACAACTTTGATTGAATTAGGGTGAATTTTAGAAGCAATGTCCAAATATGTAAGTAAACAGACCATTTTTCTATTACTAAGTAAATGAATGATATATTATAAAATATAACCTGTTAAAAAAAAAACTTGTTTTAGTGTCTCTTCTTTTATTAAAACTTTTGTAGAATATTTCTGGTAAAAACTATACCGAACGACATGAACGGTATATGTACCGTTAAAAAATACCGCGCGTCTGTAGTGTTTTAGTTCTAATATATATAAAAAATTCTTAATATAATCTGGCACAGATCGCTTAAAGAGCACACGTGTTTCTCTTCACGTGTTTTTGTTTTGTTATTTATTTTACGTTTGTATTATACATTAAATGATTATTATAATACTCAGCTATTTGTTTACATTTTTAAACTTGTGAAAAGATGATCATTACTTTACATAGAATTGTTTTGATTTGCTGTATTTTCTCTTAAATACTCTTCTCTTCTGTAGGCATTTTTCTTTTTCGGTATAGTTTTGTATTACTAAGCCGTGAAATAAACATGGTTGCCCTTATTTAAATTATTGTAAATACAAATTTGTTTATTTTTTATATATTTTAATGTATCTTGTCTTGTCTCTCTCTTTGGCCTCTTTAATGAGCCCTTCAGAGATATCGTATGCCAAGTTTAATAAGAGAAATGTTGAATGAAAAGATTTTTTAAAATATTGTATTGAAATGTTTATAAATATTTCTCAGAAATGGTTAAGATTTTAAGCACCTGGATTGTCTAAAATGTTTCATGTCTAAATCTATCTGTACCTATGTAATAGATGTTGTTTGCAATTTGTAATGATTCAAAAAGCAAAACCTTCTTTATGCGAAAAATGGGCGATCCGAATTAGTTAACCGAGTCTGATTAACGATGTTTACTTAACTGAGGTGTAACCAACATGCGTCATACAAGGAGATGGATAAGAACAAAAAGCAGTTTTATTTATGTGATATTTTTTTCATCAAAATATACACATTTCCACCAGTTTCATAAGATTGAAAGTGCCCCCGGGGTAATTTATATAACACTTTTGTGCCGGTGCGATCCATTTAATGTCTCATATTCTGTAACGTAAGTACTTCAAGCATTACACTTACGGTATCAGAACTGTATCATATTATGCTAATAAAATAAGTATTATTTCAAAAATATTAATCTATAATGTTATCTGAAAATCAAGGCATATCTGCGCATATGATTTCGGTTTAAAGATCTTTATTCTCATTTCGACAATATCATTTACATGAGAAATTAAATAAAAAGAAACATTAATCATGTTAAGACGACAAAGATTGGACATAAAGTAAGCATAAAATGTAATTATGAATTAAAAATTAAATTACAAAAAATATATATATTTTTAATTTAATAATATTATAATTCTTACAATTCTCCCGCAATTAGAAATCCAAATACCTACAGTTTAGCATTTTACTGATCTCTGCGCTGGAAGGGTGTTTGATGTATTTTGTCCTAATTGATGGCAATCGGTAGCTTATATAATTACAATAATACAAAGGCATTGCGTGTTGGCGGAACTCACCGCCGCACCTTACCGCCACACCGGAGCGAAGTAATGAAAACACTAAATATTACATTGAATAGAGTGGGAATCGAACCCACAACCTGTCGCATTTACAGTCACACTTTCTGACTCCGTTGCACGACTGGCTTCCATGTATGTCTATTTGCTAAGAAATTTCAGTTAAGACTAAAATGAATTCAATGGTCAAAATGAATGACCCGTATTGAATCTCGATAGTACGACCAAGTTGTACCTGCTATTCACAAGAATGTCACAATAACGTCGGTCGAGGCGCTAAGGAAATACAAAAGATGTACGTGACGCAAACATCATAGAACTTATTCTAACGTTGGTATTGAAAAAGCCGTAGGTAGCATTTTTGGATTTGTTCACAGAAATTTCTAGTTACTTTACAAATTTTTTTTTGGTGTTGGTATGTATTTAGATCGGAGCGAAAAATCCCATGGCGGAATTATATATTTAAGTTCAAATGATTTTTCAATTACATATACTATTTTCTGTTTTTTTTACATAGTTTCAATAAATTTACTTCTTACCGATATACATCAGTTTCACGCTGTATCCCGCACACAGCATGGCAGGCAGAGAGAATCTAGTGCTAAGACACTCCATTCAACATTTTCCGCCGAATTTTGGAGGCATTACGTGTTGAGTGGCGGAACTCAATGCCGGACACCACGACGAAGTAATGGAAATATAAATTTAAATAAATATTTCATTTCCTCAATTGGGGATCGAACACACAACCAGTCGCGTTTACATTTACCATTCGTTCCCCTGGGCCACGACACATTCAACAAGAATCTTATTAACCCAAGTAACTTTTTATCTTAAAAGGTGTAGTAGCTCTTAGATTTGTTCTTCAGATAGTAAACGAATAGTACATTATAGGGTATACGTGCATATGGAATAAATTCCACTTTTGTCAAAGTAATACTATAATTATGTTTTGATATATATCGATAATACGTGATCCTTGCTCTGTCACTTGATCTGTTATTGACCGAAATTGGAGAAAGCCGAACTCGCGATAAAGTGATCCACCCTCAAATGTATTTTTAATTCGATGTGAAACATTTTATTTTACGAGTATAAATACAATAGGCCCAATCTGGATTCAGTATTATATATTGAATCTAATTAGTTACGTCGGTACACTCGTAATTTTTCTTTTTTTATTCACCCAGTATCCTGTATAGCAGGTTAGGCAGAGGGCACCTAAAACTCATGACACTCCGTTACCATTAAGGAGCTTCGGCTCCCCAGTTTAAGCTGAATTCTGGAGGCAGTGTGTGTTGATTGGCGGAACTTAACGCCTCTCTACGTAATTTGTAAATGAAAAACTTATTTTCTTTTGCTTCGCACTGTATCACGTATAATGCAGGGTAAGCAGAGGGGGCATAGTGTTAAGACACTCCATTCCATACTTTTCTATCAATTTTCAGGAAATTTTGATATGTGCAGTTTAGAAATCATTAATTCACATACGGCAAACTCATTTTAAGACACTCTGTTCCCATTAATACACTCCATTCTCTGTTCTCCACTTTCTGTCGAATTCTGGAGGCATTGCATGTTGAGTAGTAAAACTCAACGCCGAGTTTTGCACGTGACGAGACGAGGAATGACATAATATTTTTGTTAGGGAAACTTGACTAATTAATGGAGATCAAAATAAAACTTCTACATAAAATATTTCGAATACTTTGACCGATATAAAAGTTAATGAGACATAATATTGAGAGTAACCCTACAATAAGTGTTCATATCGGCCGCCACGTGCCGGTCACCGTGGTTTTACAATTTGCATATTTACAACTTCAGGAAAATGGTTCGCTCTGTAAAGGTGAATTACTAAAAAATATGGTACGCGTGTACTATATTGATGAGAAGGAAATATATAAAATACTATATTAGCTTTATTTTCGTATTCATTAATTTTACTGTAAACACGATACATAAATTAGACGTAGCTTGATGAGAACGTATGCCTTAATGATCAAAGCACTTGGACGGCTTCCAAGAGGCGTTTCAAATCCTGCTACGTTCAATTGTTTTATATATTTTCTAAAAACTAACACCTATGTACTCATGTAACTAATAAGCGGGTCGCTAGTAGATATACAGATGCCCAGTTTCCGCTTAGACCCTTCCTTCTACCTTCGCTAATTCGACTAAATCCATACTTACATAATTAATTGTTGAGGGTTCAAAGGACACCTTGAAAAAGGAAGTTAGGACAATTTAGTCTTATTTGTTTTTACAATTATTCTAAATAAATAAAAATAAAAAAAATAAAAAAATATTTTTTTTTAAGCTTAGAACAAAATATATTGAATGAAAGTGGAACGGGGTGTCGTACCACTAAGTTCTTAGGTTTCCTCTGCTTACACTACTATGGACAAAAAAAAAAGATTTAAGTAGTTTACAAATAAATAAAGTAAAATATGAACTATGATATACAAACAACTATACTTAAATATAAATTAAAAAAAATACATAAATATTCACAGGCCCTCGTGGTGCAGGGGAACAAAGGTGTCCCACCTTTACATTTAATGACCTTTTATGACGCGTGTTCGATGCCTAATCGATGGAATGAATTATTATTTATTCAAATTTTCATTTCTTCTCTCTGGCAATTGTTGCCAAAGTATTGCCTTTATAGGAAGAGGAGACCTAGTGTAAATACACTCCATTTCCCAAATCCGGCTGCATCATGAAGCAGGATAGGAAGAGGAAACCTAGTCGTGAAGCTGATCTTACATAAATTAATATCCAAGCATTTCTAATATGACAAGAATATCATATTACATCTCCCAAGGAGAAGCGACCACGATTAATTAAGGAATAAGAAGATAAATTATAAAGCCGACAAAGAGTAATGACACGTTTTAATTAAACGAGCCATCAAACGAGACAATGGTCAGTTAGTTACAATTGCTGTTAACGAAAGATTCACAAATGTAACGACGTTGATGCAAGAGTTCAAATTATTTGATATTTTTATATAATGATTATTTCAACGTTATAAATTTATAATGAATCTCGGTATATAGAAGAACCAGTATCAGTTTTAAGCGTAAAGTATTTTAAGTTGTTATATTTACCTATAAGCCTGCTTAGTTCGTTATTTATCGTTACAAAAGAAAATCTAAATCGTCTCTATTTATTTAATTTCATATAGTAGTTAATACACATCAGCCTTACGCTGTATCCCGCATATAGCAAGGTACACAAAGAGAACCTAGTGCTAAAACATGCAGTTCTCTACTATCCGCCGAATTTTTGAGGCATTGCGTGTTGAGTGGCAGAACTTAACGCTGCGTTTTTGCCTAAGTGGTTAACGAACCCATAACTGTCGCAGTACAAATTAATTATCGAAATTGTAAAAACCAAAGCAAGAATGTTACTGCAACATTAGCCTTTGATAGGTCACAAAGTTTGTTACCAAATTGTATAAAAGGCGGTAGTCATGTTCTTTGAGATATTATGCTATATTGAGCTGAGGGCAGTGAAGGCGAAGGGGAAGGGGTCGTTAATGCATTGTAAAGCCTCACCTCACGCCGACAGCCGTCAGAAGAGCTCAATAGTATTACTAAATTTGATACTTGTTGTTATTACGAAATCATTAAAATATATAACATACAACTGCAGTGGTAAGGAGAGTGTAACACTACGTTCTCTCTAAATGTTCTCATTTTTCAAGATAAAGTAAAACTAAGCTAAGTATATAAAAAATCATTCCCAATAAAAATTATATTTTTTTACACTCTTTATACAAATTAATGATCAAGGATAATAAAGTTTTTTTTTTATTTCATTCCTCGTCAAATTAATACGATTCCCTAATCTGACTAGATTCTAAAATAAGGCAATAGTAAAGAAAAAAGTAACGAAATAAAACAGCCAAAAAAATTTAATGTATGAAAATTTGCGTGTCCTATTTTGCTTTAAGTACTTTCAAAATATAATATTTTTGTATTTTTCTAAGAAATCCTGAATACTTTTTTGTGTTATTTCCTTCTAGGAATATGTAGTTTAACTTAATCTAATATTTTTTGCGATATCTTATAACCTTTTAAAGTAATTTTAAAAAAACCTTGTCCCAAAATAAGCTCAATACTGAAGACTTTTTTTGTGTTACTAATTTTCTTACAAAATAATATGTAAAATCTACTAAACTATAATATCATTTTATTGTGGAATCATTATTGATGACATTTTAACGTTTAAAATATGAATTAACTTCAAATCTTCGTTAGTAACCATCACCGAAATACGTGTCTATCTCTGGTTCATACATAACATCCACATAGTGTTACCACGTTTATAATGTAAGTTGATTTTATTTACGTTTCTTGTTGATAACAGCTATTACTAATTGTAATTTATTAAAATTTTTATGCAAAATTATATTATTATTGAGCCTAACAAACTGTTTAAACGTGTTTATGAGTAAAAATTTCCATTTGTGATACTTCTTTTTGGTTTCTTTGGCGTGGTCACGCATTAGTGGATTGTAAAGTAACACAAGTAGAAATATTAAGGTCATATTTACATTCTGCAGATTTTGAATATGCTATTAACTCGCATCAGAAAAAATGAAAAGGTACCGAGAAAAATTTAAAGAAGAAAATCCAGAAAAAATTATCAACAACAAAAAATTTGAAACGAACTAAATTTAAATATAAATATAACAAAGTTTCCGAAATAAATGAAACAGATAAATTTTAGTATTTATGTGCTAAATACCAATAATACACCTTTTTTATTCTTTATTTTTTTTTATTGAGACAAAATATTAAAGGCATTGTAGTTAAGACCTTATAATTCTTTTTGTGCTACTACTTATTTCTATTGTGTTACTATCCCAAAAATATATATTCACTTAAATTAAGTTGCTAAAATTACTGTTACATAAAAATAACAATGAATAATCTTTTTTAAAGCTTCATTAGCTACAATATCATTTGAAATAAATCAATACACAACATTTTTACTAATTCACCTATAATTAAAATTAAAAATTTTCTACTTTTTTGGACCCTCGGTAACACACAAAACACAAATTTGTCGTTATTTCTTTATTTCTTAAGGTTTTGATAGTTTCAGTACGAAATTATAAAATAACAATTTAATATTTTTTATAAAATCTTGTACAAAAAGAAATATTTTTAAGTTTTATGTATGTTTCTTGTAAAAGAAAAATTAACAAAATAGGAATAAAGAAAACCCCCGTCTTTAAATTTAATTTGTTTTTCAAGTATTATTGAAATTAATATAGGGTCTAGTTAGTAATTAACAATCACAATTAAATAAGCTATCTGATTAAATTTACAAAATGCATGTTAACGAAACTTTTATTTTTGGTGGTTTTTTTTAAAGTTTGGCCAAAAAAAAGAGAATTGTTCGTTAAACAATCCGTTTCCCACTCCAATTCGCCGAATTTTCGATCCATTGCGTTTTAAATAAAACGTAACTCAACGAAGCGCTTTTGCCTTGGTGCCAGAGCGGAGAAATGAGACAGATTACGAGATTTCTCTCCCTTTCTGTTGAGTAACATACATCTGTATCTAATAGTTAATACAATATTTTTTTATTACATTTTATTAAATGTGAACGCGATTGCATCTACGAAAAACTAAGTAATTTCCAACTATTTTTAGTACATTTTTTCTTTTTAGGTTCACGCTGTATTCCACACACTGCAGGCTAGGCAGAGGGAACCTAATGTTAAGACACTCTGCTCTCCACTTGCTGCTGGGTCAATACTTCGGTATTGCATGTTAAGTGGCGGAACTCAACGCAGCGTTTTGCATCAACACCAGATCAAAGAAATGAAATTATTTAATATTTCATTTCCTCGAGTAGAAATTGAACCTATAGCCTGTCGCGTTACAGCCACACGCTAGTGACTTTGTTAGACATGGGTACCTTCAAAAAGCGCGTCTATCACCACCTTAAAGGCCGGCAACGCACTTGTAGCTCCTCTGGTGTTGCACGGGGCCGTGGACGGCGGTAATCACTTACCATCAGGTGATCCGAACGCTCGTTTGCCTTGTCCTTTTCCATAAAAAAAAAACTCAACAGGGTAGGCAGAGGAAACCTAGTGTTAAGACACTCCCTTCTTTACTTTCCACCGAGTTCTGGAGGCGTTGCGTGTTGAGTGGCGGAACTCAACGCCGTGCTTTGCTTCGACACCAGAGCGAAGAAATGAAAACATAAATTTAAATAAATATTTCACTTCCTCGGGTGAAGGGTAATGTTGTATAAAAAGTTTTATACGATAATGCATCGATTTTTTAAGCTTCATGCTATATCGCGCATGTAGCAGAGTAGACAGAGGGAACCTATTGTTAAGACTCACCGCTGCCCACTTTCCTCTGAAATCTGCTGAATTGCGTGGTAAGTGGCGGAACATAACGCCGCGCCTTGCCTCGTGTCGAGGCAACGAAGAAATTAAAATATGCAATGAAATTATAAATGAAATCATATATGTTATATATCAAATGAAAATATAAATGAAATCATGCTCGAATGGGAATCAAACCCACAATTTGTCGCGTTTACAGTTACACGCTTGTGACCCTGCGCCACGACTGGATATTGTGAATGTAAAAATTTTTTATTGACTTCACATACAGAATGTACAATAGTACATGTGTTTGTACATATATTCATACATTCATGCACCATTTATCCATAAAAAAACCTTTAAAACAAAAAGAATTTCAATATTTATATTTTGCTCACAGATTTTTTAAAATTTTCAGAGAGCACTGTACGGTTAAATGGGGCCAGCCGTATTACAGAGGCACAAGCGTGTGACCGTAAAAGTGACAGGTTCGATTCCCACTTCAGGAAATGGTACATTTAAGGGAGCAGAGTGTGTTAACACTCCCTCTGCCTGCCCTGCTACATAAGGGGTATAGCCTGAAGCAGAAATAAAAAAAAATCAACAGTTATATATCTCTAAACTGGTTACTTAAATTAGTCCGGCTGGTACTAAGACTAAGCCGGACGTTTTCACTATTGCTTTAGCAATTTACTGTTCCTATCGAAAAGATCATGGTGACAGTAGGCCCATTCTTTTATCCTTAAGTCTTTACAAGGGTTTTTTTTGTTTTGTTTTCTGAACATTTTTAGGTGAACAATCAAAATCAAGGAACACATAGGTATATTAGTATAGTAATATTTTCATTTAATCGCTCTGGTAACAAGGTACTCGTATAGCGTGGCGTTGAATGCCACTGATCAACACGCAATGCCTCCATAATTCAGGAAAAAGTGTGAAATGGAAATGTCTTAATGAGAACGGAGTGTCCTCACAGAGGCCAGTCGTGGCGCAGGGGAACAAAGTATGACTGTAAACGCGACTGGTTGTCGGTTCGATCCCCACCCGAGGAAGTGAAATATTTATATAAATTTATGTTCTCATTTCTTCGCTCTGGTGTCGGAGCAAAGTACGACGTTGAGTTCCGCCACTCACCACGCAATGACTCCAGAATTTGGCGGAAAGTGGGGAACGGAGTGTCTTAGCACTACGTTCCCTCTGCCTACCCCGCTATTGGTTATGGACTCATAAGCTATTAAAATATTTTTGAACTTTTAAGGTTATTTATAGAGATAGATTTGTAGTAATTATCTTAATGTTGGAGTAGAATATGTAATCTACTTTAATGGATCGCGGCGGAACCAGTCATATTATATTAGGTACTTTAGGGACTCCTTCCTAACATCTCGCGGTACGAAACCATGTCTTCACACAATGATACCGATATATAGCACATGCTCACGTATCCACAGGAGGCTTATATGTATACTTACATACATATATTGATTTGTAAGTAAATTGGTAAAGAAAGCAATTTATAATTTTAAAAAATATTTAATGACTACTGGCCCAAACTCGGCTTTGTCTCTCTGAAACTTATTGTTGTATTGTGACCAAAGTATCAAGACAAAATCTTTAAAAAATTGAAAATTTGTTTGAATTTTGAACTGAATACTTTATGTTGTTCATCTAAATCCGTTCAGTAGTTTTTGCCCGAAAGTGGAACAAACATCTATCCTCACAAACAGCAAGTATTATTTTGATAGACAGAAAATTGATAAAAGAGCGACGACTCATTAGATTTTATATCACTTACGCTTCAATTTTACAGTTTTAATTTAAAGTGATATAAATAAAAAAACTAATCTTGCAATATAATTTACCTTTTTATTTTTACTTTATAAAGTATTTAAAGAACATACAAATGTATACTATACTTACATAGTCAAGTGTCCTTTTCATTTACTTACAATTTATTCAGTACGGCTTTGCTCCTTTCTGTTTGTAATTTGACGTCGATTTTAATCACAGCCAGCGAAGCTATTAAGAGTTCAGCTTATATCAGTGGGGACAGGATTTCATTAATTCTCGTGACACTCACGTTTAACGACAAGACGAGTAAAAAATGTAGTTCGAAAAATACTTCCACTTTTGAAATCAAGCTTTATGTTTAAGTATTTGCAAACATTTAACTATCTCTATTTTCTTTAGCTTTTCTACCTACCCCGCATATAGCGGGGTACTGTTAAGGAACCTATGGACTTACTGTTAAGACACTTCCGTTACGAGCATAACGACCGGCCTTAACGAACGGTCTTAATTAATAATTTTTTTTTTTAAAAAATATAATAGAGATACTATATTGCGGCGTTGAGTTCCGCTCAACATGCAATGCAACAAGTAGAGTATACAAACATAATATGAAGACATTTTAAATATACTTGCCAACTCTACTTTATCAACATAGCTTTTGTTTAAGTATACAGTAGTTCGATTGTTAGTACAGTCTTAATGCTCTCAGAGTAGCGTGTCCATAAGGCACGTTGTATGCTCGTCCAAAGTAAGTGACCCCTCTAAAGACCGGTACTAACTACCTCTATCTATTTTATTTACACCACTGATATACATTAAGTATCTTAATGTCTTTACAAACAGTATGTCACTTGATTGTATCATGTTGTATAACTTAATTAGGTCAGCTTTTCGCTATATCCCGCACACAGACGGGTAGGTAGAGGGAACCTAGCGTTAGGACACTCTATTCCCCCTTTTCTACAGGATTCTGGAGGCATTGCGTGTTGAGAGGCGGAACTCAACTGCGTATTTTTGCCTTGATGCCGGAGCGAAGAAATGAAAATATAAAATAACTTATAAATCAACTTAAATAGGCACTATATAAACAATAAAATAATATATAAATAATGTATTTAACTGTCCAGAATATACACGAGTAAGAAGAGGCACCTATTGGTTAAGATACGTAGATAGATATAGTGATCGTTAGTAGCTGGACTCAACTTCGCCCTTTTATCGAGTCGAGAAAGTCGAGAGTCGAGAAATAAAAAATAAAATCAGCCAAGTTTGAGTCGGACTAGCGAACGAAGGGTTCCGTACCATTGTCTATAAAAACGTCCATAAAGTCATGTCTATTGTATGTTTTAAATTTTAAAGTGCCATTTAGTAAAGTGACTTACCATTAACCTAAATGTTGAGAAATGTACTATTCTTTCAGTCAACGTCAAATTATAATTAAAAATTAAGAAACGCGTAATTTACCTACAAATAGAGAATAAAATTTACATTCAAACTGTAAGGGGGTCAGCAGTAAAGCTTGGTAGACGTAAATTATACAAATAGTATTTTTGTGTTGCCTCATTACCAGAGGGAGCATTATAAAAATATTAAATATTTCTCAACCAAATCATATTTGTCAACCCCTGTCTGTTGATCGCAATACTACCATTCTTGTTAATACACATTTTTAGAGACAAGTTACATTCTTTTATATTACTAAGCTGTAGCTCTGTTATAGATAACAAAGGATTATCACAATAAATTCCTATAAGAAATAAAATTAACACAAACTGTTGTTGTGTGTTGTTACCAATAAAATTCAAATCCAAATATACTCCATTTAAGTAATAAATAGTCAGTTATTGTCAACTGAATATAGAGCCACCACTGCCCCAAGGAGGAGTTTTGTTACCTAAGAGCTAAAGAACGTTGCTCTTTTCAATAAAAGTAACAATTTTAAAACAATGTAATTGGAGCTATGCTTCAAGTTATTATTTACATAGGTACATGTTATTATTACACTCTGTAATGCAAGTAATTATATATAGAATTATAAGCTTTACTATTACTTTTTTATAGTTATCGTAAACATGAGGCCAGTCGTGGCGCAGTGGCACAGGGTGTGACTGTAAAATCGACTGGTTGTGGGTTCGATCCCCACTCGAGGAGATGAAATATTTACTTAAATTTATATTTCCATTTTCTTCGCTCTGGTGT
>DWLH01001410.1:0-13065 GCA_018249795.1 Heliconius telesiphe telesiphe
CATGTTGTATTTGCTTTGGTATATTAGCAGGGTAGGCGACGGACTCTGGTATTAAGACGTGTTGAGTGGCGGAACTCAACGCTACGCATTTTATTTGTTATTTTTTTATAGTTTCACGCTGTATCTCACATATTGGGAGGGAACTTGAGAACCTACTCTTTAATAATCAGTTCTATACTACACTTCGTTCGAATCGACTTTCTCAAATTTTTGTTACTATTATCGTTCTGGTAAAAAGTCAAAGCAAGTCATTGAGTTCCGCCACTCTTAACACTAAATGTCTCAAAAGTTGGGTGATGCTTAGGGATTATGGGGTATTGTCACGCACGTCTCAACAACAACGTCAAAGCAAAATTAATATTAAGATACTGTAATATTGTATTAAAACATAGTAAAACATAGAAATTTAATATTTGGATTATATTCATTTAAGGCAAGAACCTTGGTGAAGAATTTAATATTTATTTAAATAATTAAAAAAAAGTGAAGTGGAGCAGAGCGTAAAGCCACTTTGTCGCCTTACCAAAAAATATTACTTCGAATGGAAATTGAACCCACAACCTTTCTTATACATATGTTTCTTGTTTTTCGTGTTTACTCTTTGTTCTTGACATATCATCCTATATTTATATTTTACGCGTTGAATGACGGACTAAATAATGTTATTAGAGGTAAATTTATTACCCTGATTGGGAAACGAACCCTCAACTATCATTATTACAGTCAGACGCTGTCCTGATGACGTCATAGGTTATAATAAAAACAGTATACCAACAGTAATCAATAGCTCTAATCATTCGTGTCTTAAACACAACAAGTTCCGTTTCTCACAAATCTAACGAAAAGGTCATATTAAATAGAATATCCATACAAGTAAGGCTGTCTACAAACGTATAATATATTTACTCATTATTTAATTATTATTTAATTATTTAAACGCTATCATATGTGAGGTATGAAATATCTTACCTTATAGTAATAGTAATCGATTCAATCCCAATTGGGGGAATGTTTATATATTAAAACTAAAAAAACTAAACTAGCTTCACGCTGTATTACGCCTAGAGGGGTAGTCAGAGAGAACGGAGCGCCAAACGCTACGGTCTCTGCATGCCTCTTTCGCCTCGTCCACTGCCATTAACTTCTTCATAAATCCCTTTTGGGGATGCTTATGCTTTTTACGTGACTTGCCTCCAGTATCTTTGATACTGTGTTTTCGAAGGTCAACCGAGGTCTCCCCCCCCCCCTACCTCTCTTACCGCTTACTTTTCCGTCATAAATCTTTTTACATCTAATAAGCAAAACCCTTCAAAATCTTAAAATATTATAACTTTATGGGCTATTCAGTATTTTAAGTAGAGGCAGTTGTGGTGGCAATAACACAATATCTGTCTGTAAATATTTTAATTTCTCGCTATGATAACCAGACAAACCGCGGCGTTAAGTTCTTAGTGCAATATCTCGATGAAGTGGAAAGCAGAGAACGAAGTGTTTTACCAATCGATATCAACGACTTACCTTGCTACATATACAGTATGCAGCGTGATATGAATATGCAATATTTTATTTACATGAATAATGATATAATGGGCAGAGCTTAAATAACACTTGTTCAAATTCT
Organism: Heliconius telesiphe telesiphe; assembly: GCA_018249795.1. Lineage (NCBI taxonomy): Eukaryota > Metazoa > Arthropoda > Insecta > Lepidoptera > Nymphalidae > Heliconius > Heliconius telesiphe. The sequence continues at coordinate 1,622 of DWLH01001410.1, forward strand.
GATATATCTATGGTTTTTTTTTAATAATATTTAAATACATTTTTAGAAAATATATTAAATAGTTAGTAGGATTTGAACCGGTTTCGGGTCCACAATGTTTATATTTTAAAACTATTTTTCACTTTCCTAAGTGTGTAAAAACATTTTTAAAATGTTAAAAGATGATATCTACTATTTGTTTCTAGTATGAAGACGACCTTACTATAAAAAAGAAAAAAAAACATCAAGGCGTAATTGATTTGTACCGGCACTATTAATTATTTTAACACGAAAATTAATCGGACATATACAAGTACTTAAATTTTGAAGCAGATGCTTACTACTTTGTCTTAAAGAATCTATTAAAATAATTATATAGTAGTTATATTTAAGGCCATGCAGTGGAAAAGGCGTGTGACTGGAAACGCGAAAGGTTGTGGGCCCGATTCCCACTTGAGAAAATTAAATATTTAACATTTTCATTTCCGCAATCTGGTTACGAGGCACAGCGCTGCGTTGAGTTCTGTCACTCAACACAACACAACAATGCCTCCAAAATTCGGTAGAAACTGGCTCGGCCCCGTAACTATCTTACTAGACAGGGGAAATGAAAATCTTAATATAATCATTTTCCCCGGTAACAGATTAAACTCACAACGAATAAGTGTAAATTCAAAAAGGCTGAGATAGTGCTGTACGTAAAATAATATATTTCGATAAAGTATCAATATGAATATAATATATATTTGTAAGTTTGCCTATTTCCCAATCAAAAGTATAAAATGAAAGTTAGGACCTAGTGAAACTAACAGCTGGTGGGGATGGCTGCCTTGTGGAGGCAAGCTGCAGCAATGGACGTCGCGTTTTAGTAATGTAACCGATATAACTCATAAACGGCTTCGGGGCTATTTATAGAACTATGTGAGGTTTATCTACACACCTTTAGCTGTTTTCAGACACAGAAAAATAAAGATGAGCTTTATCAATTTGAAATATTTTAATTATTGAAAATTATCCACTTGTTTGTGTAAAAAACAAAAATAATGTTGTTTTCCTAAAATATCATTAAAAGCTTCAAATAATAAGAAATATATTCTACTATTTTATTTATTTATTTGTTACTTTTTAGTACTGGATATTAGATTAGTGCATGCCCACCAGTCTAAGACTAAACGCCATACTCCAAAAATATTTTTCAATTGTGTTGAAGACAGATACAGATTTAACATATAAAAAAAATACAAAATCAGTGACTTCAATTTTTTTTACCTGTTCGCTTCGTGTAGAATACTCTATATATGAAACTTTTCCGTTATTCAGTGAATGACAAAAACGCTCAGACAAGAAACAAGAAAGAAATTTGAAATTTGGCCAATTTGAAAGGCTAGGGACTTCCTAACCAACTTGAGGTTAGGAAGGCTCGAAGTATACATCCTTTTTAAGGTTCCGTACTAATAGGGTAAAATTCGTCTGTTACGAGTCTGTATCTCTTGAACCGGGATAGATTGAAATTTGTAATTTTCACACATGATGTATTTTTGCCACTATAGCAATAAATTAAAAAAATATTAGGAACTGTAATAACGAAGGCGATCTACCTCATCTTTATTTTTAAATATGTTCGAGAATGACAGCATTAGTGTGTGTTGCAGCCATTAACGCCCATCTCAATAGGATTAGTGATAATAAAGTTCCAATACACAATTTAGTGTCTCATTTAAAGGGAAAGCAAGCAAGATTAAAGAAACAATTTAAAAAAGTAGTTGTTGATATAACTAACAAACATGTCGTTATATAGATAATGGTACGGAATACTTTGTACACAAGTCCGACTCGCACTTGGTGTTTGCAATTTTGTCCTAAATAGTAGTCCTAAAAAAAAATTGAATCAAAATATTCCATTCTCCACTTTTCATCCGAATTTTAAATATTGTGTATTGAGTAGCAAAACTTAACGCAGCGCTTGGCCTTGCGAGAGCGAGAAAAAAAAAAAAAAGCTTCACGCTGTATCACTTAACAGCAGATTCTGGTTTTTTATCCGAATTCTGGAGACATTGCGTGTTGAGTGGCGGAACTCAAGCGCTTTGCCTCGACATCAGAGCGAAGAAATGGAAAAATAAATTGAAATAAATATTTAATTTTCTCGAGTGGGGTTCGAACCCACAACCAGTCCACTTTGTGCCCCTGTGCCACGACACTAAAACGAGGTAGCCATAAATACCACTTATTATTATTTTATATGTTACTAAGAGACTCTTGAATCAGACGGTAATTGCTGAAGTGGATTCATTGAATAGTTTTTTCTAACATTTTTTAAATGATCTAACAAAAAATACTTAAACTTAGTTTTTGTTTCTATTTAAATTGATGGATCACTTTAATCATCAAATGATATATTTGGATATCTGATTGAAATATTATTGACTTGTATTCTTTTAGCTGCATACTGTATCTCGCACATAGCAGGGTAGGCATCCCGGGAACCCGGGAACTTATTGGTATAACTCAGCGCCGCACTTTTCCTTTTTACCACAGCGAGGAAATTAAAATATTAAATATTTCATTTCCTCGAGTGGGATTTGAATCCACAACCTGTCGCGTTTACAATCGCACGATTGGACTCCTGCACCACTTGTTAATATTTTATTAATTTTGACTGCCTTGTTAATATTTTATTAATTTTATCACTATATCTATATCTTTACCACTATACTAATAATGTTCATATAGTTGAATGCACTTGTCTTAGGAACTATTTAAAAGTTATTAACCGACTTCTGTAAGAAAAGGAGGTTATCAATTCGACTAATTTTTTTTTTATGTTTATTACCTCATAACTTTTGACTGGGTGAACCGATTTTGACGACTTTTTTTTATTCGAAAGCTAGTGCTTCCCGTGTGGTCCCATTTTTTTTTGTCCATTTCTGACAATGACAATGAGAAAATCACTTAAATATTAAATTTGCATTAGATATGTGCGCGACAAATGGACAAATAACACAACATCACGCAAACTGATTCCGATGATTCTTTTTCTTTTTTTATTGGAAAGGATACACTTCAAGGATAGTTTGGTGAAAGTTTGGTTAGGTTCTTAGTACAGGATTCGGTTAAAATTGAAAAAGTTTTATTTTTTTGGATAAAAAATATAATTATACTGTAATAGTTACAAGGAAAAATATTGTTAAAATGGGTGTCAGACGTGAGATTTCTCATCGTTGCATTTCTTTTCAACCAACTTCAAAAAAGAGAATGTTCTCATTTTTGACCGACTTCAAAAAAGAGAGAGCTTCCCAATTCGCCCGACTATTTTTTATGTATGTATGTATGTTCTTGTCCCTGTGCCAAAATGTTAGTATGCATAATAATACCTAATTAAGTTTGACTTAACTTACTAACTAACTTGAGAAGGATCCTTTTGAAGTCTACCCATCACTTAAAATCTTTAAATAAATAATTTTTTAACAAAACAAAAAACCGACCTCAAACAACGAACTAAAAAGTAAAAAATAGTTTTACATAAAGTAAACCGTACATTGATTTTGTTAAACAAAAATAATTAAAAATAGATTTTATAATTTTGAAGTCGGCGTCAAGCTAATGCTACAACAGCCTTACTACAATATAGAATTATTATATAATTTATAATTTAAATATAATAAAATTCCCCTAAATGGGAATTGAGCCATCTCGCTTACAGATCACAGGGATCACAGTGCCGTGTGATCCCGGCCTAGAATAGGATCATCCTGGTACTGGTGGTGTCGTAAGAGGCGTCTAAAGTACGTGTGGTATGCCTGTTTCGCATCAGGTAATGCCGGGCTCCGGCGCCCAACCCTTCTTAAAGGCCGGCAACGTACCTGTAGCTCCTCTGGTGTTGCATGGGGTCGTGGGCGACGGTAATCACTTACCATCAGGTGACCCGAACGCTCGTTTGCTTTGTCTTTTCCATAAAAAAAAAGTCGCACACTGTGCCACTGCAGGCTTATTTTTTTTTAATGTTTAGTACAAGACACGCACCCACGTGTCCAGCCCAGTAACTTTTTAAACTACATGCAAAAAAATTTACATATTTGTTAAAATCCCTTGGCTTATAATGTAAGTAAAATTTAAACAAAAAAATAAATAAAAATATCAACTACACGCTGCATCACGCGTGCAGCAGGATAGGCAGAGAGAACCTAGTTTTAAAATATTTCGTTTCCCATTTTCCGCCGAATTCTGGAAGCATTGCGTTTAATGGACCGAATAACATAAAGAGCGAAGAAATAGAAATATAAATTTCAATAAATATTTCATTTCCTCGAGTGGGGAGCGAACCCACAACCAGTGGAGTTTACAGTCTCACTTTGCGCCCCTGCACTACGACTGGCCTCTATATATATCTGATACTCACTCATCAAAAACCTAACCCACCTCTAGGTGACCTAGAAACTTCATATGTGGTACCAAGGTAGAGGATTATAGTATACATATTTACAGTAAAGAATCTGAAAATTAATAATTATTGCTAATTACTATTAAGAAAGCAAACAAAAAGTTAAATATGGGACTCAATCAAAAATCAAATATACCATTTTAAAAATAACAGAGCATTAACGATAAATGGTAATAATTTCTTTACAAAAAGTAATTATATCCCATAAAAACATAAATTTCAAAGGAGTGCCGAGTAAAACGTTAAGTAATGCGTCGTTCCTGAGCTCACCGACAAAAAATGGGCGATAGGTGCCGAGTTCTATGTTCACTCAATAACATTTAAGCTCAAAATTTGATACGTATTATATTTTACCAAATAGTTCAGTACAATATAGAAATACACTTGCTAATTAATATACCAAAAGCTGTGCTTAAAAAAATGTAAGACGATATAATCTACATCAAGCTATTTTGGGCGTATACTTTCAGAAACGCAATTGTAAAGTGAAATTTCAACCTAGCCCTCTCAGTTGAACTTCTAAAGTGACTAACAACTTAACTTGCTTTAAGACATTAAATGGGAAAGGCAGTCTTTTCCCGTTCCCATAGGAAATCAGTGAAAATACCTAAAATATTTACATGCCAAATCCTTTCGGTCGGTTTCCAGGAGGCGCGGGTTCGAGTCCCGCTACGTTCAATTTTTTATACGTTTTCTAAATAAGTATTTTTCTTTCCTAAGTGTGGAATAACACTTTAAAAATGTTTAAAAATATCTATCTACCCTGCTTAGCTATGTGCCTATGATACAGGTGAAGCCAAAAAAAATGCTTTTTAGTTTCAGACTATATACCGCTGTATGTATATTAAGAATTAGTAGTTTTGTAGATTATTAAATCTTTGGGTTACTTGAGTAAAGTTATTTTCTAGTAACTCATTTAAATTTTCTACATGCAATAGTTTCGTCCATGCATTGTCAGTCACTCAGTTACGGAATAGTTTTATATAAAACTCTAATCCATACCTATATTATAAACTCGAAAGTAACTCTGTCTGTGTGTGTCTGTCTGTCTGTCTGTCTGTCTGAGTAGCAATCAGGCCCAAACCGCTGATTTGATTGTGCTAAAATTTCATACAGAAATACTTGAGGATCTTGGGATGGTTATAGAATACTTTATTTTTCTCATATTTGTAATTTTCTCTATATATACTAATATAAATCAGCTTCACGCTGTATCCCGCACACAGCAGGGTAGGCAGAGGGAACCTAGTGTTAAGACACTCAGTTCCCCACTTTCTGCCGAATTCTGGAGGCATTGCGTATTGAGTGGCAGAGCTCAATGCCGCGCTTAGCCTCGACACCAGAGCGAAGAAATGGAAATATAAATTTAAGTAAATATTTCGTCTCCTCGAGTGGGGATCGAACCCACAACCAGTCGATTTTACAGCCACACTTCGTGCCGCTGCGCCACGACTGGCCTCTATATAAATATACTAATATATTAAGTTATATTTCAATTTGACTAGCAATTTTTTCTGCCATTTTAATAACAACCGTCGATAGCAACCGTTGCTAAGCAACAAGGAACTTTGTTGTTTTAACAAAACGTTACCTCATTTTCCTGAACTCTTGCGTGCGCTGACTCAACCTTAAGATACACAATATAAACATTTAAATAATATAAATAATGTTTTATAAAAATATTATCTTTAAAAAATCCATTGAAAAAATCTGCGATAGTATTTGTTTATCTCTGAAAGTTGAGCCACAGGAACCATTTTAATATATTTAATTTAAATTTATCGGCTTGTTGTTAATGTATTTTCTATAATGTGGTATTCATCCTTATCAAAATAAATATAATAGTCAAAAATTATATTTTACTGTTCATAATTTTAATAAACACTTAAGGAGATATCACAGATTCAAAATGAGTTAGCCTACGAGCTGCACACAGTAATGGTATATAGCACATAATATGTCTATCTCTTAAGGACAAACCTTACTAACCATTTTTGTGCTTAAAATAAAGAAGGGATATCTACGAAACTCTTTTCAACAGTACAGTATTATTTCTTTATTCGAGTAAATATGTTAGATACATTGTGCGCTTTATACATATTAAAATTGTTTTTTTACAGGAAATGGATATTTTATATCACAGAAATGGATATTTTAGAAGATATCAAAGTTTTCAAATGAACAGTCATACGCTGAGTAAATGTTTCAAGTTACAAAAAATCACGCATTTTAACGAACATATTGTCATATATTCCTTTAAAAAAAATAAATAAATGGCATCAGCATATATCTTCGGCATAGGAATATATATTTTTTAATAATAATACTATTTATTGTACACCTATTAAGAAAATAACAATAAAATAGGAAACAGAAAAAAAATGGAAATGTACAAGAGACTTTTTACTGTATTATTATAGTAAAGATTATAGATTATTATAGTTAATTTTAATACTTTTAAATATTTATTTTATGTTGATAATATTAAATATAAAGCTGGTTTTCTTTATTTTTTTTTATTAAATGAACAAAAATAATAAGTAAACGTAACCAAAGAAAAATTAAAAAATATTTTTCTTTGGTTACGTTTACTTATTATTTTTGTTCATTTTAATTAGTTACCTATTTTTTCTAATAATAAGAATTTTCTCTACTTATTATTCTTTTTCGGCTTATTTTGATTATTTAGGCTTACATTTTCTTACCAATCCTATTGAAAACTGAAAATAATTTCATTAGTATATTTAATAAATATTCATATAGTTCAAGCGGGCGAAGCCGCGTCCGGGTCCGCTAGTCGTATTAAAACAAATATATTAAAATATCACTGCATTTAAAAATTGAAGCCATCGTGTTGCAGGGGCACGAGGGTGTGACTGTAAAGCGACGGTTGTGGGTTCAATCCCCACTCGGGGGAATTTATTATTATTTATTAATATGTTCATTCTTTCGCTCTGGCACGAAAGCAAAAGCCCGGCGTTGAGTTCCACCACTCAACACAAAATGCCTTGAAAAAGTGAGGAATAGTGTGTCTTAACACCGGGTTCCCTCTGTCTATCCTGCTGTGTGAGGGATACAGCGTGAAGTTGATTCAATTTGATTTTTTTTTACTACATTAAAGTAACCTTTTAGTTAATTGTACTTATAATAAAAACTTAAAAGCTTTGTTCCTACGGCATTTTTTAAATATTTAAAATAAAACTTCGTTGTTTAATTATTGTTTTAATTTTATATTTAACACATTTAAATGTAATTACAGAATATGACTATAAATATATTTAAGTGGTTCCGTAGAAATATAAAAAAAAAACGAATATATATATATTATAGATTTATTTCCTTTATACGTTTTATTGTCCGTCCATTCGGATTCAAAGCTACTGTACTGCTTTGTAACTTTATAGTGTTTCCTCCATAAAAAGATAGGCAGATGGACACTGGCCACCTAATGTTAACCCTAGGACCCTAGGAACCGGTGTACGAATGCATGAACCTAGTAATTGTAAATTCCATTGTCACTTGTGAATATTAGTTTTTATTTTTTTACTTCCACTGTAAGCCGGGAACCTAGGGAATCTAGTGCTGAGACATTTCGTTCCCCCAGGTGAGAATCAAACTCACGACCGTCATTTTAGCAGTTAGAGGCTGTGTTACTACGCCAATACGGTACAATATATACTTTTTTTAGCTTCACACTGTATCCTGCACATAGCACGGTAGCAGAGGGAACCTAGTGTTAAGACACTCCGTTCTCTGTTTTCCGCCCTTCGTCTCGATAAAAGAAAATACATAAATAAATAACCCAATATACATAAATAAATGAACAATATAATATGTTTTCTCAGCATAATTAGATAGCTTCAGGATTTAGGTCTCAATACATTCTAAAAATACAGGAAATCCGTAAACATAAAAAATCTATATTTTTCTTAGAATTGCATCAAATTGGGATCGACAAATGTCATATGGTTAATTCTTATAATTCAAAATGTTGAGTGGCTTATAACAATAAAATATGGAATATCCGTTTACTTTAATAATACTTTACGGTAATTCGATTCACCTTTACATTTTTAAATATAGTACGTTATTATAATTAAATAATGTGAATAATAAAGGTCGCCATGGCACAGTGGGTCAGTGACTGATAGTAAGCGTGAAGGCTATGGATTATATTTCCACTCGGGGAAATGATTTATTTTTCAGCTTCACGCTGTATCCTTTGTGTAGGGTAGGCAGAGGGAGCCTAATGTGTGAGTGGCGGCGGTTTGCCTCGACAGTAGAGCGAAGAAATGAAAATATTAAATATTGCATTTCCTCGTGGGAATAGAACCCACAACCCGTCGTGTATACAGTCACACGTTTAAACCTCAGCCTCGCGAGTGGCCGTATATATTATTTCTATCTATAATAAAAATATTTTTTTTATTATAGATAGAAAAGAATTACAAAGATTTTTTTTTATTACGTTTTATATAGACGTGAGTTGATGATTTGTTGAGTTGAGATACTCTACTCCGTTTCTATATGATAGGTACATACATCAGTTCCCAATTTTACGCAGAATGCTGCGTGGCGGAACTCAACGCCATGTTTTATCTCAAGAGAAAGTCTAATACATCTAAATAATTGATTATCTCTTGTAAAGTGTTTAAAGTATATCCATTGATACATCACTCTACTTTCAGTTACATCATTCAATTAAACAAAACCATATCCAACGAAATTCAGTATTAGCAAAGAGCAACAAAACACAAGATACGTGACTCCAAAACTCGCATCGCATACTCTAAAAAAAAAACCATACCATACGATTGCAAAATGAAATTAAGCCAATTCATAATGCTTCTCTAATCACGAATTCACAATTATAATCACGATCCACAACTAAGGCCTAATACTGCTTTCATTATATCATTTTCAATTACTTACTGAAATTAATTTAACATCCTTGAATAATGTTTGACAGACGAGGTCGGTTAAGAATAAAAAAAGCGCCGGCTAATTATTCGTCCTATCATATCTTAAGGTTTATTATCTTTATTACGTCACGAACGATGTTCAGGATTACGATCTGGTCTTGTATATATTAGGTCAGTCCGACTCCTCTAAGCACAGTTCATCGTGAGCTTTACATTTGGTAGTACCTCCACCAGCCCAAAAATGAAATTGGTAATATTTTTGGTACAATTTGTCATATTAATAATTTAATTGCTGTACTTGTTTAATAGAGATTTATCATTTGAGCTCCTTTTTTGTAATTTTTTGAGTAACTTATTGTGTTCTTTTATAAATTATTTCCTAATTTAGTAAAAATTAATTTGTGTTTCAGTTTGTTGTTGCTGCTTTAATCGCTGTTGCGTCTGCTGGCCGTCTAGAACATCTTGAGCGATCATATCTTCCACCTGACAACAACGCCCAAGGTGGTTTTAATGGAGCTGCTTCTAAGAGCTTTGGTGCCAACGGAGGTCTTAACGCTGGAAGCTCTGGATTAAATGGCCAAAGTTCTTTTGGATCCAATGATCTGGGATCAAATGGATTTGGTGCTAACGGGCATAGTTCCAATGGTTTTGGATCAAACGGAGTTAGCTCCAATGGATTCGGTTCCAGTGGACACAGCTCCAACGGACTTGGCTCCAACGGCTTTGGATCCAACGGTCATAGCTCCAATGGATTTGGCGCAAGCGGACATAGCTCTAACGGATTTGGCTCCAATGGAAACGGTGCCAATGGTCACAGTTCTTTCGGTGCTTCTCAAGGCTCAAATGGCTTAAGCAACTCTGGTTCTCTTTCCAACCAATATCTGCCTCCTTTCCAAAGGTCTTCTGCCGCTGCCTCCAATGGCTTTGCTGGATCTTCTAGCCAACGTAAGTAAAATAACTTATATTTCATTGTTAACAAATTAAAAGATAAATTGAATTTTGATAAACTCCGCAAAAATCATTTTTAAATACATTTACTCCAGGCTACTTACTATATATGTATGTATACATAATATATATTAAGTTTGCTTCGCAAAAGTTTTGAAGTAATTATTATTTTTATATGTTAAAGTAAAATAAAATATATAAAAAAGTTTAAGTAATGTTATAAAAAAACAAATAAAAATTTACTAAATTTACTAATTCTTTTATAGCTGGAGCTGGTCACCAATACAGCCAGGGTTCTCAATATTCTGTACCCAGCAGCAATTACGGAGTTCCCGCTGGTCCATCATCTCTTGGAGCCTCCAGTGCATCATCCTTCGGTTCACCAGCCTTTGGCCAGCAAGCTTCCTTTGGCCAGCAAGCTTCTCTTGGCCAGCAAGCATCTCTTGGTAATCAAGGGTCTCTCAGCCAGCCTCAAGGCGCTGCCAGCCGTCAGTACTTGGCCCCCAAATCCTCATCTTCTCAAAACATCCCTCAACAACCTTTTGATGAGCAAACTGGCTACCATTATTGATAAGCCAACAATTTTACTCAATTTGTAAATGTGTTCATATATAAAATAACAAATAAATGATTTTAATCTAATATTTTGTTTCCTTTATTTTTCTACAAATAGTAATAAAGTATTAGCAGTCTTATCTATCAGTATCAGTTCTTAATTTAATTTATTTTACTAATTATAAAATATTTTTTTTATTATTTCTTAAAGCTATATTTCGTACATAGCTTGGTAGGCAGCGGGAACATAGTGTTTCGACACTTATTCCCATTAAGATAATAATACCTTTCCCCACTTTGCACCGATTTCTGGAGTCATAACGTGTTAAGTGGCGGAACTCAACACGACCTCGACCAAATAATTAAATATTTTGTTTTCTCGTGTGTGAATCGAACCTATAACCGGTCGCATTTACATTCATGTGTATAAATGTATCCCCGCGCCACTATCAACAATAACCTGACCCTAAACTTTAAAAAAATATGTTGAATGGTACAAATTAAACCAACAGTGGATGAAAACAAGCTAATGATGACTAATGATATTTTATATTTAAAGCACATTTATATTGGAACTTTTAATACAATATCAATTATAAGCC
>DWLH01001411.1:0-13064 GCA_018249795.1 Heliconius telesiphe telesiphe
TTAAATATAATTTGATAAAATTAATAACATTGGTAAAATAAAATATCACTTATTTTATAATCATTATTTATTTGTACATTCTTCATAAAATAAAAGTTAAACAGCCAGCATTACTTGAAACAAAATAAAATTTTACAAAATAAATTATTATTTCGTTATACAATAGTTCTTTTTTTCTTGTAACATTTTATTATACACATAATTCTTTCTTCCTGTTATAGTAACATGTATATTTTCAAAAAGTATATAAAAGCTTTTTTTATATCAGCTTCACACTGTACCCTGCTGTAGCAGGGTAGGCAGAGGGAACCCAGGGTGGCCAGCTTGGGGATGATGATCGCCTACTAACCTGGCCCGAGTAACTGTCTGTATCTCCCTCTGCTTCGATCTCCATCTGTTTCAATCTTCATCTGCTTAAATCTACTTATGCTTGGATCTTAAGTTTTTGTCTCCATATACAATTGTAGGTACCTAATAGTAATATTTCGATGGTAACCTAAAATAATTAATTTTATAAAATAATAAATTTTATTGCAAGAAAATTAAAATTAAAAATATATTAATTAATATGCTATCTGTGCATAATATAAATTTGCATTAATAAGTTTGTAACAAATAACTGAATCTGAAATATAAAATATTATTAAAATAACTCGTGCTCAAATGACATAACGACATGCAATAATATCTGCGAAAGAAATATCAAAATTACGATATTTTTTAATTTGAAAAATTTATGGCTATAAAATTATTCCACTAAAGAACCTGTAAAATATACCTTTTAATTTTACCTTTATTTTAACTTAACTTTTTATCTTACATTATCTGAAAGCGCAAGCCAATTATGACCAGCAGGATACATTCTTAGTTGACAATGTTTTGTATAACGTCCTCTGTAATTTTTTACTCCTTTATAATTTTGCAAATTTATTAAATTTCTTGTGCATTTGTAATGACTGTATTATTGGGTTTCTAGCTTAGATTACTGCAATTGTTTGCTCCTGAAAAACTAAGCCACAAAACTAGGAGCAAAAACAATGCAGAACTTTCCGTAAATTGCTACTTACAGATGCTCATATAAAAGATCATTCTATTAATATGAGTCTCTAGACTTTTTTGCCATTTTCATTCAGTTAGGAAAAATATTTTCTATTATTGTTATTTAACCATTTATTATGTTTATATATTAAAAGCAATGTAAGTAATTTAAGTACTTTTCTTTCCTAAGTGTGGAATAACACTTTAAAAATGTTTAAAAATAATTTAAGTAAGCTTTGTATGCAACTGGAAATTATTTGTCATTATCTAAATCATTACTATCATATTCTTACCAAGTGAATTTTCTGACAGAAGCACGGACTGTTTGCTTTGAATAGAACCAGATTAAAATGCGCGACACGAAGACTGGAGTGACAAGGTTGCTTACCTCAATGGGAAGCAGTTAACCCGAAAATTGGCCGAGGCAAGACTGGTCGAGTCGACTGGATCCTGATGACACTGCCCGGCCTGGAGACTGGCAGCGACAGAGTTCATTGCGTCGACTGGATCCTGATGACACTGCCCGGCCTGGAGACTGGCAGCGACAGAGTTGATTGCGTCGACTGGGTCAGGTTTCACTGCCAGGTCCGGAGACTGGCAGAGACAGGGCAGGTTGCGTCGATTTACACCAGATCACACTGCTGAGTCCGAAGACTGGCAGAATCGTGGCTGTCGTGGTAGCGTCGACTGGAACCATGTCATACTATCTGGCCCGAAGACTGGCAGGCAAGCAACAGCGTCACCAAGGCTGCGTAGATTTCACAAAAGAATGCAAAACTTACAGATTAAAATGCGCGAAACGAAGAATGGAGAGACAAGGTTGCTTACCTCAATGAGAAGCAGTTAACCCGAAGACTGGCCGAGGCAAGACTGGTCGAGTCGACTGGATCCTGATGACACTGCCCGGCCTGGAGACTGGCAGCGACAGGGCTGATTGCGTCGACTGGGTCAGGTTACACTGCCAGGTCCGGAGACTGGCAGAGACAGGGCAGGTTGCGTCGATTTACACCAGATCACACTGCTGAGTCCGAAGACTGGCAGAATCGTGGCTGTCGTGGTAGCGTCGACTGGAACCAGGTCGCTCTGCCTGGCAGATAAACTTCCAAGTCAAACTGCACGACCCGAAGAGTAGCAGCGACAGAACATGCTGGGTCATCTGAAACCAGATTAAAATGCGCGACACGAAGACTGGAATGACAAGGTTGCTTACCTCAATGGGAAGCAGTTAACCCGAAGACTGGCCGAGGCAAGACTGGTCGCGTCGACTGGATCCTGATGACACTGCCCGGCCTGGAGACTGGCAGCGACAGCGCCGATTGCGTCGACTGGGTCAGGCCACACTGCCAGGTCCGAAAACAGGCAGAGACGTGGCTGGTGGCGTCAACTGGAACCAGATCACACTGCGCAACCAGAACACTGGTAGAGACAGGGCTGATTTCGTAGACTGACACCAGGTCTCACTGCTGGGCCCGAAAAATGGCAGAATCGTGGCTGGTAGCGTCGACTGGAACAAGGTCGCTCTGCCTGGCCCGAAGACTGGCAGGTAAGCTTCCAAGTCAAACTGCACGACCCGAAGAGTGGCAGCGACAGAACATGCTGGGTCGCCTAAAACCAGATAAAATGCACGACACGAAGAATGGAGAGACAAGGTTGCTTACCTCAATGGGAAGCAGGTTACCTGAAGACTGGTCGAGTCGACTGGATCCTGATGATACAGCCCGGCCTGGAGACTGGCAGCGACAGGGCTGATTGCGTCGACTGGCTCAGGCCACACTGCCAGGTCCGAAGACTGGCAGAGACGTAGCTTGTGGCGACAACTGGAACCAGATCACACTGCGCAACCAGAACACTGGTAGAGACAGGGCTGATTTCGTCGACTGACACCAGGTCTCACTGCTGGGCCCGAAGACTGGCAGAATCGTGGTTGGTAGCGTAGACTGGAACCAGGTCGCTCTGCCTGGCCAGAAGACTGGCAGATAAGCTTCCAAGTCAAACTGCACAACCCGAAGAGTGGCAGCGACAGCGACAGTACATGCTGGGTCGTCTGAAACCAGATTAAAATGCGCGACACGAAGACTGGAGTGACAAGGTTGCTTACCTCAATGGGAAGCAGTTAACTCGAAGACTGGCCGAGGCAAGACTGGTCGAGTCGACTGGATCCTGATAACACTGCCCGGCCTGGAGACTGGCAGCGACAGGGCTGATTGCGCCGACTGGGTCAGGTTACACTGCCAGGTCCGGAGACTGGCAGAGACAGGGCAGGTTGCATCGATTTACACCAGATCACACTGCTGAGTCCGAAGACTGTCAGAATCGTGGCTGTCGTGGTAGCGTCGACTGGAACCAGGTCGCTCTGCCTGGCCAGAAGACTGGCAGATAAGCTTCCAAGTCAAACTGCACGACTCGAAGAGTAGCAGCGACAGAACATGCTGGGTCGTCTGAAACCAGATTATAATGCGCGACATGAAGACTGGAGTGACAAGGTTGCTTACCTCAATGGGAAGCAGTTAACCTGAAGACTGGCCGAGGCAAGACTGGTCGAGTCGACTGGATTCTGATGACACTGCCCGGCCTGAAGACCGGAAGCGACAGGGCTGATTGCGTCGGCTGGATCAGGCCACACTGCCAGGTCCGAAGACTGGCAGAGACGTAGCTGATGGCGTCAACTGGAACCAGATCACACTGCGCAACCAGAACACTGTTAGAGACATGGCTGATTTCGTCGACTGACACTAGGTCTCACTGCTGGGCCCAAAGACTGGCAGAGTCGTAGCTGGTTACGTTGACTGGAACCATGTCATACTATCTGGCCCGAAGACTGGCAGGCAAACAACAGCGTCACCAAGGGTGCGTAGATTTCACAAAAGAATGCAAAACTACCGCACATGCAAAACCGTACATTGCTATTTACAATTGCTAAATAAAGTGAAAGAGCATTCTATAAACAGGTTAATATTCGTGTCCAGGCTTTTTGCCTTTTTTAATTAGTTTAGACATTATTTTCTATTATCATCGTACAACTGCATATTAAGAGCAAGTTAGATCGTTTAAGCAATTCTTGTAAGCAACTGAAACTTATTTGTCATTATCTAAATCATTGTTATCATATTCTTACCAAGTGGCAGAGACTGTTTGCATTGCACTGCAGAGACTGAACTTGCTGCATAGACTGGCACCACGTCACACTGCTGGGCTGAGACTGGCTGAGTCGTGGCTGGTTGTGACAACTGGAACCAGGTCACAACTGCGCGACCCGCTGACTGGCAGCGACGGGGCTGGTTGCGTCTACTGGATCAGGACACACTGCCAAGTCCGAAGACTGGCAGATACAGGGCTGGTTGCATCGACAGACACTAGGTTATACTGCTAGACCCGAAGATTGGCAGAGACTTGGCTGGTTACATCGACTGGAACCAGGATAAAGATCGATAAGTAGTCTTAAATTTAAGAACCTGTAATAAACGACATTAATTTTATTTGGAAGAGCAAGCGAACCACATTTTTAATATTATAATAAGCCTACATTTCATATATAGTTTTTATTTTCTTTTATCCTCTTAAATTTTTACCTCTTACTTTTGATAGTTCGTCAAACTTCTTCAATTTTCACCCGCTTCAGTCTCATTTATTTCAGTCTTCATCAGCTTCAGTCTTCATCTGTTTCAGTCTTCACCTGCTTCAGCTTTCACTTGCTTTAATCTTCATCTACTTCAATCTTCATCTGCTTCAATTTTCATCTGCTTCAATCTTCATCTGCTTGGTCCTTGTCTGCTTCGATCTTCCTTTGCTTCGGTCTTCTTTTTTTAAATTTTTTTAACGGCTTCGGTTTCATTTGTTTCGATCTTCATTTACTTGGGTCTTTATCTGCGTGGGTCTTCATCTTCTTGTGTCTTCATCTGCTTGAATCTTTATCTATCTAGGTCTCCATCTGGCTTAGTCGTCATCTGCTTCAATCTTCTTCTAATTCGTTCTTTATCTGCTTCAGTTTTAATCTATTTCTGTCTTAATCTATTGTGTGTTTATCTATTTTTTGCCTTATCTTCTGTTCATCTATTTGTTTTTTTCGTCTTCTACTTGATGCTTATCTTGTTTTGCTTCAGTCTTTATCCACTTGGATCTTCATCTACTTGGGTATTTGTCTACTTGTACGGTTTTCAATAGCATTAGTGTTCTTTTAAATCAATGTATAGTTTTGATTCACTATCGTTGTCTTCGTTGGCAGTGATTTTCTGTTAATATGTTCTGTAATCTTCCTCTACCTTTATTTTTATCGGTCAACTGGAACCAAGTCACATTGCCCGGCCTAGAGGTTGGTAGACAGGGTTGGTTGCGTCGACTGGAACCAGGTCACACTGCCTGGACCGAAGACTGGTACGCAGACAGGCAGGCAGGCAGCACGGTCACTAAGACCACGCAGAGTTTACCGCAGAAGCCAGATGTGAAGTGTGTAGTAAAGAACGTGGCTGAATGCGTTGACTGGGCCAGTTCACACTTCGTGTCCCGAAGACTGGAGGTGGTTTAGCTGCGTCGCGTGGAACCAGGTCACACTGCCCAGTCCGAAGACAAGCAAAACCTAGGTCTGGTTGTGTCAACTGGAACCAGGTTACCGGGTCACACTGCGCGACCAACAGGCTACCGACTGGCAGAGGGCAGCAACAGGAGTGAAAGATCTGGCAGATTTGTCTGTTCTAGCAAAAAATAGAGCTAATTACGTTAACTGGAACCAGGCCATACTGCTCAACGCAAAGACTTGTAGAGCCGTAAACCAGGAGTAGAAGTTCTGGTGGACAACAGGGCTAACTGCGCTGATTGGAACAAATTCACACAACCCTATTTGAAGACTGGGAGGCAATCAGTTACCAGAAATGCGTACAATTGTCAGCAGAAGCAGTAAAAATGACGCATCACCTGTCAACAAAACTCTCTTGTTCAAAAGACTTGACATTCATAGTAGATACATTTTGAATACTTTTAGAGATGTACAGAATTAGCTTCATTAGGAAAATTATATTGGCGCTAGTCTTGACTTGCATTCTGGATACTACCAGTTGATGACCCAAACTGGAACAAAGCCATTGAGCGCAGGCATAGATGAAGAGCTGAGAAAGAAAGTTTAGTAAGAAAAATGTGCTAACTACAATCTATACAGATGGTTATCACATGCGTTCTCACTGGAACATATTGCATGCTCTTTTCACTCCAAAACACATAATACCGCATAAAAGAACGTAATATAATAAAATCACTGCACATGCCTAAATTGTGATTCCACATTGCATACAAGCTAAGCAGGCAGGACGCACTCTAGATACTTACAAACCATACCAACAATGTTATTGAAGGAACATGCTGCATATTCGCCATCATAGTAACGTTGTTCGTTGTTTATTGATATGCATATATTATATAATAAAATTTTAAGCCTTCATGTAATATCACTCTTAGTATGGCACGATCATTTACATATATGGCTTCAGGTATTCTTCAATTATCATAAACATAGGTAAATTCATAGTTACCCTTTTCACACACACACATGCACATTCTTTTGTCTGAAGTATGTTTATTAGTCGTAACTTACATTTCAAGAAGCTGGAATGTTATCAGTAGTTTTTTTGTATATCTACATAGATCTAAGATCTCTTTACGTCCATTGTCACAAATCCTTTACAAAACATTAGAAATTTGTGAAGATATTTAAACAATTTTCACATCCATTTTATATCCTACTATTCAATTATTTATTAATCAAAACCTTTTTTTATTTTGGGACAGGCGAAAATTTATTACAAGCAACTGTTCTGTGTATGTAACTTAATAAAAATTCCCTATAATAATCATTTTATTTTGATATTTGTATATACTTATACCCTAAAAATTATAATGTCGAACATTTCAATTAAAATGTCAATGTAAGTTTTACGTAGTGTAATATTTTTAGGTTCCTATATAAATATATTTCATATATCATGAAAACATAACTTGCTTCAATCAAGTCGAATAAAAAAAAATTCAATATAATATTGTTATTTTCACAAAAATGTTAAATTTGTGTACATAATTTTGTAGGATTTTTCAATGTGTAGTGCTTAATCATATAAATTTTGTACTATATTCTGGTATTTTAGTAGGTCCAATAGCTAGTTTTTATAAAATCTAACTATAAAAATAATTAAGAAAAACAGCTATTTAAATTAAGTCGGCTTATCTTATATACATACATAAATACCTAGTTGGCGATAAAATTCACAAATGTATAGGTATTAATTATTAATACAAACGAACCGTAGCCACTGAAAGGAAAAATTGGTAGAAGGCTGTGGCAGATATTATTAAAGTACCTTAAGAGTCCGCTTGTGGCTTTGTTTTTTTGCAAAATATTAGTTTTCTTTTCAGGAGAACCTTATAATGACGACTTAAAAGCAAAGAAAATAGGGGCGAATGGTTTCGACAATATATTAACGTATAGAAAAATATGGCCTATAAGATTATATATTACTTTCAGTATCCATTAGTACTAATTATAAAGTATATCATGACATAGTAAAAACATAGCATATATATGATAACTAACGGCTTATATATTATTGATTCTTATTAATTATCGTTAATTCCAAAGTTCTTATGTCTTCAAATTATGTGTAACCTTTTTAATATCATGTGTAAAAAATAAATATGTCAAAAATTTACTATATATAAGTCACTGCAACTCATCAATTCGGTAGTATGTAATAAATGTTATCGTGATCATAAAATCAAAAAATCATTTTATATGACCACTTATCCGAATTTGCGTCGGTCTGTCTGAATTTATTATTGGTAATTATTTGGTGATAATGATAACTAAATAACCATTCCAATGGAACCCACAGAACCTGGGGAAAGCTGTAAAAATGCACATATGAAACTATTACATTTTAATTCTATGTTTTGCAAAATCTGTGCTTGAGTAAAAGTCGGCAACCATAACTTACCGAATTATCCAGTCTAAATATGATTTCAGCTCCATTGTATTATATATAGTATCTGCTATGCAACGAATGACTCACTTGTTTCATCTAACTTACTTGGCTAAATCGATAATGCGTTGAACTTATCGACTTCGCTCGCCATTTGGCAGACTCCATGCTCTCTCCTATGCACGGGAGACGACTCAACTTGCGTAGTTGGCCACTTGACACGCCTTAACATCTGGGACTCGAAAGAACACACAAATACGAAAAGCCCGCGCGAACGGGTCTATTGGGATCGATTTTATACATAATGAAATTATTACGTAATTTCCTAACTTTTACCTAAAGTGAGCTGATACCGGTATGGTTGCATGGAGCATGGTTCGGGCGTTGTATTTCGTTGCAGGGTAGCAAGCCGTGCCGTTGCGAACTTTAGCAGCCTCGTTTTACAGCAGTCGAAGAGACACCATCAGCTCGGCTCTCGCTTTCTCGGCAACCAGTCGGCAGCGCGATTGCTACGTTGATCTTGGCTAAGTCGGTGATGACTCATGGAATAACACATACCGTGTACATAAAACAAGATTACAGAATAAAAGAGAACATTGAAATAAAATCCACTAAATATGTTTTTTTTAAATATTTTATTTGTCATACTCGAACACATATTACAATATAATATTAAATATGAATCAATTAAATTCCACTAAATATGTTTCTTTTAAATATTTTATTTGTCATACTCGAACATATGTCACAATTTAATATTCAATATGAATAAATTTTAATTGCAATCTCTTATATTTTATTTAATAGAAAACTGAAGTATTATTTAACTATTTAAATTAAATAAACTAATAAATGCATGATACCATTACAAGCCCATATCATGGCTCGCTGCGACCACGTCCTAAGCGGCAACCAAGATGGCGGCCGTCGAATGCAGACCCACGCGAAACGCAATGGGACTGTAAAATAGAAAACAACCTATATATATTTGGTTTAACGTAATATAGTTCCTTGAACTCCAGCGCCCAAAGTGCTAACCATAAGAAACTCTTGTGACATTTTACTTTAATTTTTTTGCGCCGAATTCTGGAGGCTATCTATGTGTGTTGAACGTCGAAACTCAACGCCGCGATTTGCCCCGACACCAGAGCGAAGAAATGAAAATATACATTTTAAATAAATGTATCACTTCCTCGAGTGGGGATCGGAACAACCAGTTGATTTTACAGTCACCTTTTGTGCCCGCGCGCTATGACTGGGCTATAGTATGTTATTATATAACATACATAAGATTCAATAACAATATACTATATTAAAATCTCACCATGCCAAGAATCTCTTCGCTTGTAACTGCTTCGGTATCCATCTGTTTGGACTTCATCTGCGTCGATCGTCTTCTGCTTTAGACTTCAACTGCTTCGGTTTTCATCTGCTTCAATTTTATTTGCTCCGGTCTTCGTCTGCTCAATCTTCATTTGCTTTGGTCTCCATCTGCTTCGATCTTCTTCTGCTTCTATCTTCTAATGTTCCGGTCTACATTTGCTTAGATTTTCTTAAGTTTCGACTTTCTTTTAAACAAAAGAAAGTCGTTCATTATATGCTTATGACTTCAATTCTCAAATTTTCATCTACTTCAATCTTCATCTGCTTCGGTTTTTCTGCTTTAGTCTTCATCTGCTTCGGTCTTCATCTGCTTTAGTATTTTTCTGCTTCGGTCCTCAACTGCTTCGGTCTTCATCTGCATCGGTCTCCATCTACATCGATCTCCATTTGCTTCTGTCTTCATCTGCTTCGGTATTCATCTGCTTCGATCTTCATCTGCTTCGGTATTCATCTGCTTCAATCTTCATCTGCTCCGGTCTTCATCTGCTTCGGTATTCATCGGCTCCGGTATTCATCGGCTCCGGGCTTCATCTGCTTCGGTCATCATCTGCTTCAGTGCTCATCTGCGTTAATCTTCATTTGTTTCGGTCTTCATCTGCTTTAGTATTTTTCTGCTTCGTCTTCATCTGCTTCGGTATTCATCTGCTTCAGTATTCATCTGCTTTGATCTTCATCTGCTTCGGTATTCATCTGCTTCGGTCTTCATCTGCTTCGGTCTCCATCTGCTTCGGTCTCCATCTGCTTCAGTCTTCATCTGCTTCGGTATTCATCTGCTTCGATCTTCATCTGCTTCGGTATTCATCAGCTCCGGGCTTCATCTGCTTCGGTCCTCATCAGCTTCAGTCTTCATCTGCTTCGGTCTTCATCTGCTTCGGTCTTCATCTACATCGGTCTCCATCTACTTCGGTCTTCATCTGCTTCGGTCTACATCTGCTTCGGTCTTCATCAGCTTCGGTCTTCATCTGCTTCGGTCTTCATCTGCTTCGGTCATCATCTGCTTCGGTCTTCATCTGCTTCGGTCTTCATCTGCTTCGGTCTTCATCTGCTTCGGCCTCCATCTGCTTCGGTCTTCATCTACATCGGTCTCCATCTGCTTCAGTCTTAATCTGCTTCGGTATTCATCTGCTTCAGTATTCATCTGCTTCGATCTTCATCTGCTTCAGTCTTCATCTGCTTCAGTCTTCATCTGCTTCAGTATTCCTCTGCTTCGATCTTCATCTGCTCCGGTCTTCATCTGCTTCGGTCTTCATCGGCTCCGGGCTTCATCTGCTTCGGTCATCATCTGCTTCAGTCTTCATCTGCGTTAATCTTCATCTGTTTCGGTCTTCATCTGCTTTAGTATTTTTCTGCTTCGGTCTTGATTCATCTGTTTCGGTCTTCATCTACTTCGGATTTTCTGCTTAAATCTTCATCGGTTTTGGTCTTCATCTGCTTCAGGCTTCATCTCTTTCGGTCTTGCTCTGCTACGTCTTCACGTGCTTCGGTCTTCATCTGCTTCGGCCTTCATCTGCTTCGGTATTCATCTGCTTTGATCTTCATCTGCTTCGGTATTCATCTGCTTCGGTCTTCATCTGCATCGGTCTCCATCTGCTTCGGTCTTCATCTGCATCGGTCTCCATCTGCTTCAGTCTTCATCTGCTTCAGTCTTCATCTGCTTCCATCTTCATCTGCTCCGGTCTTCATCTGCTTCGGTCTTCATCGGCTCCGGGCTTCATCTGCTTCGGTCATCATCTGCTTCAGTCTTCATCTGCGTTAAACTTCATCTGTTTCGGTCTTCATCTGCTTTAGTATTTTTCTGCTTCGGTCTTCGTCTGCTTCGGTCTTCATTCATCTGTTTCGGTCTTCATCTGCTTCGGATTTTCTGCTTAAATCTTCATCGGTTTTGGTCTTCATCTGCTTCAGGCTTAATCTCTTTCGGTCTTGCTCTGCTACGTCTTCATGTGCTTCATCTTCATCTGATTCGGTCTTTATATGATTCGGTCTTCATCTGCTTCGGTCTTCATCTGCCTCGGTCTTCATCTGCCTCGGTCTTCATCTGCCTCGGTCTTCATCTGCCTCGGTCTTCATCTGCCTCGGTCTTCATCTGCCTCGGTCTTCATCTGCTACGGTCTTCATCTACATCGGTCTCCATCTGCTTCAGTCTTCATCTGCTTCGGTATTCATCTGCTTCAGTATTCATCTGCTTCGATCTTCATCTGCTTCAGTCTTCATCTGCTTCAGTCTTCATCTGCTTCAGTCTTCATCTGCTGCAATTTTCATCTGTTTCGGTCTTCATCTGCTACGGTCTTCAGTCTTCATCTGCTACGGTCTTCAGTCTTCATCTGCTTCGGTTTTTCTGCTTCAATCTTCGTCTGTTGTATTCATGTGATTCGGTCTTCATGTGATTCGGTCTTCATCTGCTTCGGTCTTCATCTGCTTCCGTCTTCATCTGCTTCCGTCTTCATCTGCTACAGTCTTCATCTGCTACAGTCTTCATCTGCTACAGTCTTCATCTGCTACAGTCTTCATCTGCTTCAGTCTTCATCTGCTTCAGCTTCATCTGCTTCAATCTTCATCTGTTTCGGTCTTCATCTACCTCGGTCTTCATCTGCTACGGTCTTCATCAGCTTGAGTCTTCATGTGCTTCGTCTTCATCTCTTTCAGTCTTCATCTGCTTCGATCTTTGTCTACTTCGGTCTTCATCTGCTTTGATCTTCGTCTACTTCGGTCTTCATCTGCTTTGATCTTCGTCTACTTCGTCGTCTTCATCTGCATCGTCTTCATCTGTTTCGATCTTCAACTATTTCGGTCTTCATCTGCTTCGGCATTCTTCTCCTTCGGTCTTCATCCGCTCCAGTCTTCATCCGCTTCAGTCTTCATCCGCTCCAGTCTTCATCCGCTCCAGTCTTCATCCGCTCCAGTCTTCATCCGCTCCAGTCTTCATCCGCTCCAGTCTTCATCCGCTCCAGTCTTTATCCGCTCCAGTCTTCATCCGTTCCAGTTTTCATCCGCTCCAGACTTCATCTGCTCCGGTCTTCATCTGCTTCGGTCTTCATCTGCTTCGGTCTACATCTGCTTCAGTCTTTATCTGCTTCAGTATTCTTCTGCTTTTTGTAATTAGGTCTTAATTTATTTAAGTGTTCATCTATTTGTGTCTTCATCAGCTGTTTATCTATTTGTGTTTTATCTGCTGGCCGTCTACTAATGTCTTCATCTGGTTTGGTCTTTATCTGCCTAAAATATTATACGCTTCAGTCTATTCTGCTCGTTTTTTTCTAGCTTTATTTAGTTCTGATTCGGGTTTCATCTGCTTCGGTCCTCATCTGCTTCGGTCTTCATCTGCTTCGGTCTTCATCTGCTTCGTCTTCATCTGCTTCGTCTTCATCTTCTTCGGTCTTCGCCTACGTCAATCTTCCTTGTTGTCATCAAATAAACGTTTCAACTGTCTTTCTTGCTTCTGTCTTTCTCTGCTTGAGTGTGTCTTCATTTGCTTCGATATTCTTTTGTTTCGGCCTTCATTAATTTGGGCCTTCATTTGCTTGGATCGACGTTTGCTTCGATCTTGATCTACGTCGGTCTCATTATTTTTCGGCTTTCGTTGGCATCAATATTCATTGAAACAATTTAAAGTTTTGATTTCCTTGTATGTTTGTCTTCGTTCGTAGCATTTTCTGTTTATATATTCTTCTTTTATTTTGATTTTTC
>DWLH01001412.1:0-13062 GCA_018249795.1 Heliconius telesiphe telesiphe
CACTACACAAATTATTATTATTAATATAAGATTACAAACGAGAATATTAAATATTTGAAAAAACATATTTTTGTAAGCTTTTATCCGAGGATTAAATTAAAAAGCCATATCTCGAATTGGATGCGATCGAAACAGCGGCCAGAGAACTCTTTTAATTATTACTAAAATATAAAAAAATCCTTTAAAGCTAAGATATTGAATATATTATGAAATATAATATCAAATACAAATTTGGTACCCTTTGTTTCACATATAATTTAAAGTTTTCATTGCACTTTATATGTTTTGAGATTTTACACGACATATTTGACATTCATGCAAAAGAAAGTTAAATTATATTCTTCTACGAAGGTATGAAACAAGCAGCCATGGTTTCCATTGTCACTTTAGTCACATATAATATTATATATATATATATATATATATATATATATATATATATATATATATATATATATATATATATATATATATATATATATATATATATATATATATATGTTACCGGAAATCTGTATAATTTCGGTATTCTATGCTTCGGCAATGCATGGAATACCTGAGGCGCCCAAATAATATATATCCTACTATACTTCACCTAGGATTTTTTTTCAGCTTCACGCTGTATCTGGCACATAAGGGGGTAGGCAGAGGGAACCTGGGAAACTAGTATTAAGACACTTCATTGCCCACTTTTCACCGAATTTTCGAGGCATTGTATATTGGCTGACGAAACTAACACAGTGATTTGCCTCTTAACCAGGGCAAGAAAACGGAAATATTTAATATTTCGCTGTCAGAGTGGAAATCGAACCCACAACCGACGTGATTATAGTCGCACGCTTATGCTCCTACGCCACGACGATCTCAATATGACTTTTCGCCAAATATAAAATATAAATATATATATACAGATGATTTGTCAAATAATATACAATACACTTACTAGATTAAAATCAAGTCCACATCCGCTATCTTCTTATTTAATCATATTACTTACTAGTATCTTTAAATTCATTTACAACAAAGTGTTAAAGAATCATTAGATGTATGGTACTTCACTTCTAAGTTCTAACATTGTATGAGACGCCAACAAAATAGAAAATCCTCCAGTCGCCGTCATCTTAGCAAACTCATCATATTTTGATATACCATAATTTTAATAACTATCATAGAAAGATGATATATCGTCATATAATATTATGACGCATAAAATTTCATTAACCCACATAAGGCCCCAATGATAAATGTATTCCGTATAGGTGGGGCGAGGCCTTATTTCATGTAACATAATTAGTCTTTACGAAGCTTTGACGTGTATTGATGAAAGGGCTAACGTCGTTTGACTTTTAAGGGCTCAAGATTTGATGTAACTACTTGTAAATTGATATTCTCCAGTTTTTTTTTCAGCTGCACGCTATATCTTGCATGTATGAACCTGGTGTTATGACACTCTGTTTCCCACTTTCCGACGAATTGTTGTTGAGTTTGTTTAGTTTTGTTTATTGTTGAGTTCAGCCACTCAGCACACAATTTGGACCTCCAGAATATGGTGTGGAAAAACAGTCTTAACACCAGGTTCCGTATGTATGTTTAAACCCGTCGTTCAATTCATACTGAATTGAAAATCTTAACGTCTACACAATCAGCCAGCTATCGCTACAAACATATAAAAAGTCACGATTAAATAAAATACGTTTTTGTGAATAGGTAAAATTTGAAATTTCTCATTTTGTATTCATGAAATGTAGTATGAAAAGCGTTACTGCTTTATCAAACGCTTCACTGGCTTTAAATATGCATCACCTTGCATTGTTCTTGGAAGCATAAAGAGCAACAAGTGCTCTATTCCTTCTAAATGTTTCTTATTAGCTTCACGCTGTATCCCGCATACAGCAGGTGGGCATAGAAAATCTAGTGTTAAGACCTCTCCGTTCCTCACATCCTTAGAATTCTGGAGGCATTGCTAGTAGAATGTCGGAACTCAACATCACGCTTTTCCTCGACTAGAGAGAAAAAATGAAAATATTAAATATTTCATTTGCTCGAGTGGGAATCGAACCCACAACCTGTTGCGCTTATGGTCACACGCTTGTGAATATGTTTATATAAACTATTTTATCTCTTGGGAACTTATTTTTATCTACAATTGAGCGAAACTAACTTAAAATAGAAGATCTATTTTCATATAAAGCACCTACTATGTAGTAAGATCTAACTTTTGCGGCCCTCGTGGAATTGTAAGACAGCTTCTGACTGCAAACGCGAAGGTTGTCTGTTCGATCCCCACTTAAGATAGACTTTGATTTGATTTGTTGCAATGTTGGAATATTTGTTACAAATGGCATTTCATCTCATTATTTTTAAACACAAGAACTAATAAATATTAATATACTCTTGTATACTATTTGTGATATAATATTAAAAATAAAATAAACAGACAAAAGCAAGAAAAGAGACAAAGCTTGTATTCCTAACACTACAAATTTATAAGAGCGTACAATTTGAGCCACGGTGAGTAACTAGAATAATATTACTTAGTGCTAAAATTTACTGCCGCATACTATTACCTGAGGGAATATTTCAAAAGGTTACCTTTCCATAGCCAGAAGCTAGTTCACTATAGTTGGCTATATTGCATACGTATACCTTCGTCCTGATCTAATTGTAAGGGCAGCCGGACGCGCGAACTAAGTATATTAGTTCAGGAAATATTCCTTATAGCTAAGGAAATTGTATATATTTTTTGTTATTAAAAGATTGGGATGCTTTGGCAAGATGAGCAACTTTAATACGTCTATAAAATTTGTACCATATGTAATTTTAGATTGTTTTGATGCATATCGATATAGCTCTCGGTGTCACAGGCGGACAAATATTTTATATTATAATATGTCCGTCTAATATATGGCCGAGCGCTAAAAATGCTGACAACGAGAGAGATCGGATGAATAATTTAAATTATAAAATAGTATTTTTTTAATCCTTCAACTGCAGCCCTCGCTACTAGTCTACGTTTCAATACGACGTTTAGCAACAATCCATTTGGATAATTGTGTGATGTGTGTGATTGTCTATGGCTTCTGCCTTAACAATAGATAAACACTTACCGCTGCTTCAAAATACTTTCTCTGAAGAGCCAGTAGGGAACTTTAAGCTGTACGATTAGATGGCCTTTATATGAACAATACCCGAGAACATTTCAAGTTGTATCGTGGATTTGTTAAGGCATCTTCTACATTTAGAGAGATACGAAAAGAGTACCAGAGATTGGCCCATCATACTATGCCGACACTAGTCGTAAAAGTAAAAAAAATGTAGAAGTGTTCCTGATCAGCATTGTATTATACTTATTAATGCACAATGCTTTGGCACGCACTCAGAAAACATCACTGTGACACCCTCGCTATTTCCTGCATTTCTGTGTATCTCTTCATTGCGGATTCGATCAAGTAAGCTGTATTTACTTCCGCATATCCTACAAAGAGTTAGCACGGCTTCTTCACGGCATTCATCTTTTTTTAATTCTTCTACTGTAATACTCTGCCCTATAACAACGAGCAACCGGTACCAACACAGCATTGTGTACGCCAAACGTGCAAACCGACATTAAACTGCCTTTCCACATCCATCTCGTATTTTCCATCTGTAGAAAGAACCGAACTTCACTCTTCACTCTTTTCATTCACTTGTTTTAACTTATTCATTCACTTATTTTTTTTCTTCCCATTTACCAGAACCTTTGTCTTATTCCCACTCAGGATTAGATCATTATTTTCACACCCTGCTTTCAGAGTGGTGTTCGCATTCTGATGATGCAATGAGCACTGCATCATCTGTGTACAGCAGGCAATTCACTTTCAAGTCACCTATCTTCTCTCCCATTTACTTTGTTTCATTCCTTGGTAACAGCCATCCAAACACAAAAATTGAACAATAAAGCTGACATGGCGCATTCTTACTTAGCACTCGATTGAATGTGAAACCAAGGCGACATGCCAGCTTCTACTCGCACGCAGGCTGAAGGATCTCCGTAAAGAGATCTGATCGATCTCTGCAGCAAGGGTCCGCTCACATTGTACCGGGATAGTATCTCCCATAATTTCACTCTCATAACTCTGTAAAACGCATTTTCCAAGTCCACAAAAGCACGTAAATTTTTTTGGTTAACGGCTGAATTTTTTTCCGTGATCATTCATGGTGGTCTGATCCATACATCCTCTTCCAGGTCTAAAGCCTTTGCAGCTAATATTCTTTCTTTTTTATTCTTCTCATACTTCTTTCCTTATCTAAGGCTTTATAATCCTGCCATGTTTTTTTTTCTTTCTTTCTACAGTATCTTGGACTTCATCATCCCACCATTTGTCGCACTTTTTGCTAAAGTCTTTTCCCATTACCATATACCCCTGTCGCTGCTTCCTTAATACACTCCCTAAGGTTCTGCCAGCATACTTCAATATTCCATTTCCAGATTCACTACTGTCTAGCCTTTTGGAAACTCTTTCTTGATATTCCTTTCTAATCAGTGGATCTTGAAGCTTCCAGCCAGCAAGTTTGAACACCTCGTGTAGCTGCGTCAACCTGCGAACAGACCCTTGCCTTCAAGAAACCATAGACCTGAATATTTGGTATAATTTTAGCTTGAAATCTCCACGTGATCTCGAGATGAATAGTTTTGACAGACAGACAGACGGATAACGAAGTTATCCTATAAGGGTTCCGTCTTTTCCTTTCGGGGCCTTAAAAAATTAGCAGGTTCAAAAAGATTTTTTTATGTTATTTCAAATCTGAAATAATAATGAAAAGTTTTCATAAAATGCTATATTAAAGTCAATATTTTCTTGAAAGTAAACGTCTGGGGCCCCACAGAAGGTAAACGAACGCCTAATGTTGACACGAGCACAAACGACGCTGTTTGTCCTAACATCCCTAATTGACGTGATGTATATTTCATGAGACTAAATTTACTGCTCATAAAACGCTTTCAATAAAAAAAAAATACTGAAATAATTCTCATATAGAGGCCAGTCGTGGGTCAGAAACATAAGCGTGTGATTGTAAGCCCGATAGATTGTGGGTTCAATTCTCACTCGAGAAAATGTTTTTTTATTTTTACTACCATCTAGCGAGCTAGAACGCAATCGCAATCGCAAGTTCTGAAAAGCTTTCACGTGGGGAACAAAGAAAGTCACAGTTTTTTTTTAATGAATTACCAATTACACGATTCATTTACGAAATCCTAACATCCTTCGTTATTGCGGTAATAAAATTAGAAATCCACTATAAAATCGATTTTATCTCCGTTGACAGTCGTTTCACACGCTATTTATTTTTTATTGCTATGACTTCATAATATATATGTATGAAATTTTATTAAATCTGTACTGTGTTTAAGTGTTCTTTTTTAGGATCGTGCTATACCACATATAGAAGAACAGACAGAGGGAATCTAATATTCGCCTATTTTTTGAGAAATAGCGTCTTGAGTGACAGAACTCAACGTCGCCGATAAATTTTTTTGCTATTCTTTCATCACTCGACGTGCCCAAGGTAGCTGAGCACGTTCTTCTTCATTCTCACCGTGACATCCTCGCTAGTACCTGCCACTCTGTGTACCTCTTCATTGCGAATTCGATCAGCTAAGCTGACTCCGCATATCCTACAAAGAGATCACATCTCCATTCATTCATCTTTCTTTCATTCTTCTTCTATAATACCCACGTTTCGCTGACGTATTACAACGTTCGTACCAACACTGCATTGTGTACTTCCAAACGCGCAGCTGTGCAGACGTTTCGCCGTCTCATTAATGCAGCTAAGGCTATGTTAATCCTGTTACCGGCAACAATACGCCTTTTCACATCCATCTCGTATCTTTCATCTCTACTGCACATACTTTCCAAGTATACAACTTCGTTCACTTGTTCTAATATCTTACCATTTACACTGATCTTGCATTCCGTAATTTCTTCATCTCTTTCAAAAACTAGAAACTTCCTCTACGGAGGACGGAATAACAAATGCGAAAACAAAGGTTCTAGTTTTTGAAAGAGCATAATACATTACATTTTCACAACAAGAAATCAGAATTCCTATAGTTGTGATACTAAGAATCTCCTAAAAGGTAAATATCTCAACGAGATATTTACATATCCTTCAAAAGCTGGCTCTTTTTTTGAAGGATCTGAATTGCTATTTAGTGAAAGCACGGAGCGGATATACTTATTACATATCCTTGCTAACATTATTTATATGAATATATGTAAATATACTTAAATTAAATTAAAAATAAATTCCATCTAAGCGCACATTTTTCTCATGCAATTTTTTATTAAATTTAACTTTTTGCATTATTGTAATAAAATGTTTTTTATTATTACAGATTAAAAACAGCTAATAAATGAAAGTGGTAAGTTTAGAACTAACTTATATTAATAATTATTTTTTGTAGAATTTTTAAAAATAATTAAAACTGTGGCTATAAAAGCCATAATTCCAAATTTTATAATATTTCTATTGGATTTGGTGTATAATTTTTTTTGTTCAATTTTTATTTATTACGTTATTCTTTATTGTACTTAATTTATTATTACCCCGTTACTTGTAACATGTGAGATGATTCTCTTTTGTAACAAAGCAACGAAATATCCTGATTTAAGCCAGTCGAAGCTCGTACTACGTTTACAAAGGCATATTGAGAACTCCAGAACGCGTTCGCTTACTATAACTGTTATTGATTCTGCGACATGTGGCCTCCCAATTTTAGCCTGGTAATATTTCACAAGCTATGCAGATAGCCTCGAACTACTGGTCTGGATCATTTCATTTCGGAATAGTTCATACAAAACTATAACAGTGATTTGTGAGTTGACAGTGAAACAGATTATATTTAATTACCAATAAAGTATATTTATTATCATTTAGAAACTCACTTATCTTCTAAGATAATTGACAAATTTTATATTACAAATTATCACATTCTTAGAGTTCAAATAACAATATAGAAATATGTATTACAGCAATTATTGATTTATCTAAATTATTTTAAAACACTACGGTACTACTTTTTTGAGTTGATAGTAACATATAATATGAAACAAAAATGTAAAAGATATTATTAAAATATTTATATTTATTCAGCGTCACTCTATACCCCGCATATGGTAGAGTATACAGAAGGAACCTAGTGTTAAGACACTACGTTCCCCATTTTTCGCCGAATTCTGGAGACGTGTTGTGTAGCGGGACTCAACGCCACGCTTTGCCTCGACACTAGTCAAAGTAGACACAAAAAAAAAAAAAATTTAAATATTTCATTTCCTCGGGTAAAAATCGAACACACAACCTGACGCGTTCACAATAACATTTAGTAACACTGCGCTACGACTGTGCCTGTAGGAAATATTTATTTATAATATAAAAAAATATATACTCAAATCAGTATTTAATATAAGCGTTATGTAAATGACTTCTCTAAATCTATACTTCGTTCAACAAAACAAAAATACAAGTACAAGTGCAAAGTTGGCAGGAATTGTTCCAATAAAAGTCAATCCAACAATTGGAAACTTTTCCAATAAATTCCTCCACCTCAATTCCTCGACAGCCGATGACAAAAATAGATGGGCTTAGATTAATTGTACTATTTAAAATCGGTATCCTTCATACTATATTTATATGCCACTGCGAAAGAAAATAGAATAATTTATTGATTATAAATTGTAAAGATACTTTTGCATCATTTTTGTACGTTTAAGACACCCAAAAATTTCAATCTAATTTGCAAGTAGGTACTGTTTTGTTTAATCGTTTAGTACCTAAATATGTATTTTTATATTATTTCTGATGTAAATCAGCTTCACGCTGTATCTTGCACTCAACAGTATGCCACACTGCAGGGTGAGCAGACGCCGTTCCCCATTTTCTGCCGAATTCAAAGTCAAAGTTAAATAATTTTATTAAAAATACGAAGTTATGTATGTTAAGTTATATGTGGCCAGTCGTGGCGCAGTGGCACAAAGTGTGACTGTAAAACCGACTGGTTGTGGGTTCGATCCCCACTCGAGGAGATGAAATATTTACTTAAATTTATATTTCCATTTCTTCGCTCTGGTGTCGAGGACAAGCACGGCGTTGAGTTCTGCCACTCAACACGCAATACCTCCAGAATTTGGCAGAAAGTGGGGAACGGAGTGTCTTAACACTAGGTTCCCTCTGCCTACCCTGCAGTGTGCGGGATACAGCGTGAAGCTAAATTATTTGATTTTATTTTAAGAAGTTATGTGGTTCGCTGTTTTAACGTCAAATAATTTACTATCAGTTCACTAAAGTTAATGCCTCAGACCTGAGAAAAATAGGCTTAATAGACACACTTGGACTTTATTTTAAAATAATATTTATTAAAATAAATAAATAAATCAGCTTCACGCTTTATCCCGGACACAGCAGCAGCAGTATTTTAGTATAAGTCCCACGCGTCTGACCTTTGAAGGATAATTGATCATTATTCGGGTACACTTTATAATATTGTCCATCTAATTACTATTTAATGCTGGGATACATACGTCGTTGGACGTTTCAGATACTACTAAAGATTGTATGAAGTAGATTTTTAGTAACGACTGCGATGTTAAATCTTACTTATATAAAGATAAAATATATATTTAATATATAGAAAATATCTACTTATTTAGA
Organism: Heliconius telesiphe telesiphe; assembly: GCA_018249795.1. Lineage (NCBI taxonomy): Eukaryota > Metazoa > Arthropoda > Insecta > Lepidoptera > Nymphalidae > Heliconius > Heliconius telesiphe. The sequence continues at coordinate 8,692 of DWLH01001412.1, forward strand.
AAACGTATAAAAATTTAATAAATATCTACTTATTTAGAAAACGTATAAAAATTTGAACGTAGCGGGACTCGAACCCGCGCCTCCTGGAAACCGACCTGTTTCCAGGAGGCGCGGGTTCGAGTCCCGCTACGTTCAAATTTTTATACGTTTTCTAAATAAGTATTTTTCTTTCCTAAGTGTGAAATAACACTTTAAAAATGTTTAAAAATAGAAAATATCTTTTTCCAATAAAATAAGACATTGACTTCTCAACACATATCAGCTTTAGCTTTGGCGAACTATAAATGGCGTCCTTTTTCTGTTTGGTTTTTAGTCCTTTTATTATGAGAACCTGAAAAAAAAAACAAAAAATGGAAAAAAATATTTTAGAATTTCATATTAAAATCATAATTATACTATTAATGTTAGTAGTAAAGGCCTACATTTTATACCAAACTATTGTACTTATTAATAGGCATGTCCAAGGACAGTATGAATGCAGATGACATATGGTTAGTATTAGCAGTGATTATTCGACGATATTAATGTATTGGCCTGTGAAACTCGTCTATTGTTCTATTATCAACTAAATTCTAAATACTGAATAATTTGAATGCAATAATAATCGTACTAATATTATAAATGTGAATGTTTGCTTGTTCGTTACGCTTTAATGCTAAATCTACTCAACTGATAATCATGAAACTTTCTGCACATAACATAAAATAAATATTTATTTTATTTTATAGAAAATTTATCTATTTCACCAATATTGTACATGGAATTTTCCACTCATCCAACTAAAGTGTCGTCGTGCTGCTAATGTCGATAGGTTCTCTAATAATCCGATATCCGTGTCATCGAGCCGGAAAACTAAGATTCAAGAGGATGCCTTCTTCTTATATGACGTGATGACCTTGAAAAACTACTAAAAAACTACGCGAAATATTGAAGATCAAAGAACAAAACAATTGCTATTTTGATATTTTTTTGTTTATTATTTTTATATAATACTATATAGTGTCACAGTTTTTTTTTTTGGTATCAGGTGAAAAGTAAAAAGCTAGTGTTGTGACGTGGCGTTTAGTTCCGCCAATTAGCACGCAACATCATGAATTCGAGCAAAACGGTGGAAATGGAGTGTCTTAACACAAGGTTACTTCTATCAATAGTTAAAAAATATAGAGATAGCGCCTTAGTCCGTCTGTCAAGATTTATCTCGATGTCGTGTAAATGTATTAATCTGAAATCAATGACAAATATTCAAACCTACTGTCCCTTGTACTACAGAAAAGCAAATCGACGCAATCTCAATCCAAACTCATTTCATACCGATCGTAGACCTAAACAATGATATTAATTTTAGATAACAGACGTACAACAAAGGAATCCTTTAAGGGTTCTGTTTTATTTCCTTTTGATGTACGAAACCCTTAAAATTAAAAAAACAATTCATCACCATTTAATTAATCTTCGAAAGAAATAGTCTAAATAGAATTACTCTAAATAGTCAACTATGATATCGCTAGTATTAATTATTTTAATAGTTTTCTGTGCATGTCTGTTAAATGTACAAAGATGCAATATGCGATAAAACCTAATTATTCACTTTCTATGTTCTTAAAGATAATAAATATATAATTCTCTCTTGTCTTCGTAAGAAAGGAAAACATCTTAATAAGTACATAAGCATTCCTTCGAGCAAGGTTTAAACCCACGACTCCAGCCCATAACATTTTAATCACGTATCATATGATATAAATTTAGCAATCTAACATTTTAAAACTAAAATCTTGAAATATATTTATTTGCTGTAATATTTATTCTGAATAACATTTTCAAACGATAAAATATGCATTGTATTCCACATTGTTTATAATCACACACAAACTAGCACAGCTTAAAAACTACACGATTCAGTTTTATGAATAACAAAAATCTGATAACAAAACTAAAGAAAAACATATGCTTTCGTGTTTATAGTAAAAACTTTACCCGATGGGTATCTGCAATGATTAAACCTTTACAGTACTGTTTTTCTCTTTGTTTAGTCTACTATATATACAATAACATATATTTGCAATATGGAAAACAATCATATTTATTAATGATGTAATATTGTAGATACCATGTCACAATGCGACACGATGTGATACTTGTGAGTTCGATCCCCACTGAGGGGAATGATTTTTTAGAATTGTACAGTAGCAAGTGGGTTTTATTTTACCTCAAAAAGAAACCAAACCTTTAAAGGGCAAATTTTGTTGTCCATCTGCCAAGACCATTTTAATTTAATTTTTAGCTGAAATTAATATCATACTGAAATGAATATCAAGTATCCAAGTCTACAGTTCCTTATATTAATTACACAGAAAAAAATCTAAGTCAACGTGATCAAAAAATACGAATGTTTTTGCTGCATTTTGATATGAAATTCGTCGCGTAATGAGCGTTACCTATAAGGTAAATGTCATTTCTCGTTGATCTACAATTATCAGAATCGGCAAGAAGTTAGAATTTACAATATAAACAAAGGAAACAGTCTGAAAAATTTAATTTTGTGATTTGCATCACAGAAAGACAAATAAAGTCAATCTTAAAAAAAACATTAGAAACTTTTATTTGTAGTTTATTTCATACAAAATGAGATTTACATATTATACAAAAACTTCCTCTCTCAAATCAACAGTTCTTTATAAATCACATTCCCGTTGACCTACCTACAATCATGAAATTGATACGGAATACTTGGTGGGCGAGACCAACCCGCATTTGAGCAGTTTTTTTATATCATTACAGAAAGCATGGTGAGCGGGGTCTATTAGTACTTATGTAACAAAATTTCAAGAATTGTGTCGCAGGGACACAAAGTGTGTGTGTAAAACCAACTGGTTGTGGATTCGATTACCACTCGAGGAAATTAAATATTTATTTAAATTTATATTTTCATTTCTTCATTCTCCTCCATAATTCGCCTCCAGAATTAGGCGGAAAGTTGGGAACGGAGTGTCTTAACACTATACTCTGCCTATCCTGTTGTGTGCGGAATACAGCTCATTTTTTTTATATTATTTTATATTAAACTATAAAATAAACACTATATTCTTATTTACTCTCTATATAAAACATTAATATATTTTAAATTCCAAGTCCTTTTCATCCTTATATATCTTTCATTTTTGCAGTCTACCAAAATATTCCGATCAATGTTTATAAGGGAATAGCCAAATGAATGAGAAAAGCTAGTTCTGTAGTATAAAATACACAAACAAAATTTAAAGTAACTCTAGCCAAACTTTTACTATATTTGAATTTCTAGCTATCACAGAAACGATAATCTAAATCTCGCTCATGAATAAAACATATTACACTGCATCTGCTTTATTACCATTCCTTAGCCAAACTCCTACCTTTTATACTTTTGAAAGTGATCACGTAGAGATTTTCTTCTCAGCATTCATCTTGCGCTGGGATCTATTCATCTGTCAATTTATCATTAGAGTACCTTCCTTACTTTGATCAGGGGTGTCAAGTATAAAGCGTTTCAAGCGAAATGGAAAATTTAAGATTTTTCGTGTCAAAAAACTTGTACCATTGTTATATTAGATGGCATCATTAAAAATACTTATTTTTTATTGATTCAAACTAATATTAAATGTTTGTTATGTTTATCATTATCTATTTTTCTTTCTGCAAGTATTACATATTACTTTATGATTTATTAATGGATAGGTTATTAAATTATATTAATAAAACATACATGTCTGCTTGCAAAAAAAAATAAAAACTTGGGTGTGTCATGGACACGGCTGGTTGTTGTACGTGAATACGTTTTTGTAACTGGTAATTTTTTTAAGTAAAATAATTATGGGTACAATATAACTTTATTAATTATGTGTCTATGATACAAAAAGTATGACACAAATGGCATACAAGATTTTTCAAAATTTCTGGTAAAGTTTAATCAAAACAAGTATTACCTTATATTTTTAGAGAGTTTCAATATAAAACCAATTGAATTTACTGAGTGTGAAGTGGGGCAATGAGCGATTTTGGTGAGATATCAACGTTAAAATCTTCAACTATCATAATAGATGTAGTAAGATCAGGCTCAAAATCGGGTATAATTTTAGCGATGCTCTGCTAACGCTGTGCCTGGAGGCTATCCAGTATAATCTATATACTGTATATATTCGAGTACAATTATTGGGGATATCCCCCAATAATCGTACTCGGGTGTGTGTATGTCTATACATATACACACTCGAGTACGGTTATTATATTTGAAGATGCGTATAGCCTGTACTTTTACTAGACATATATGGTAATATATGCCAGTGATATATCAAAGCCAGGCTCATTCACTGGCATGGAATTTTCCATTTAAGTTTC
>DWLH01001413.1:0-13055 GCA_018249795.1 Heliconius telesiphe telesiphe
TTTCCACTTTATCCAGGCGTTATTTTTATTCTTAAAAATGTGAACCAAAGCTGAATTAAACCAAATTGGAAACTTGGACGATTTTACCAACTTAGTGGTTACATTTTGTTTTATAATGCCATACAGTATATCGTAAAATACTGAGATAAAAGTTCTGAGAAAGAAAGAAATAAAATGTTAACGAGCAAAATTTCTAACGAAATTTTAGTAATTCCTAAGGTTGTGTACTAATTTGCCACACATTTTACAGCAATGAGCAGATCGCAGGAGGTCCTAAACCAAGAATTTTTTGACAGAGGTGTAAGATATTTTGGGAGACTACCTTCGGTACAATACTTTAATCACTTCCCTTGTTGTAAAGTTCGTTTATAGAGATCACTCAGCCTGTGTGCGAGAAGGAAAAGGCACGTCTCACGTATTGAATATGGTTGCGCCATGTCAACTTGACACTTGAAGTGACACAAAGTGACATGCGAGGGAAGATATCCTTCCCAAGGAAAGTCCTTTCTTAAAGAAGGACCAGAGCCTATTCATGCATTTGAAAGAAATGAAGAAAAGACGCACAGGCGTATTACCGCTGGTAACAGAATAAGCGGTGCCTTAGATGCATTGGTGAGACCGTGAAATAACAGAATACTTGCCCGTTTGGGTACACTGTGCAATACTGACGAACGACGCTGATATACGATAAAATATTCTATTTTATTATTATACGATAAAAAGAAACTTAAGATATGTAACATTAAATCCCACGTAACTAGTTGTGTAAAATATCTTAAATTATATGGGTTGCTGAAAATAAATAATATGACTAAACTGACTGTATCTTCAATAGTTAACCTAATCGGTACGCCGAGGTATAAACTGGCTCAACATGTCAAGGACTCTTACCATTTTGTTTGTGGGCTGAAAGATCTTAAGTTCAGTAGAAAGACAACCGGGAGTTCTACCATATGTAAAACAACTTTTGAGACAGACAGAATTCCAACATTTTAAGAGAAAAGCTTCTATTAAAACTATGTTTAAGTCTAACAAGAAAGTAAATCCAATTCTTAAGACCAGTGAAACGTAATTTTCCTCTGCAGTATGTAGAGCTATAAATATTATACTATATAGTAACTAAGATTTAACATACATTGTTCAAAAAAGGGGAAGCATCGGTATTGGGGGAATCTCCGATATCAAGAATGGACATGCATCAATATCAGCTGCGTCTGGGTAAAGAGCTTATAAACCTAACCATAATATCGGGTCGTATAAACCACAAACCCTCACTCTGGAGAAAATATATATACAGGAGGAAGGTCACGAAAAAACATAAGAAACCCCCGCATGGCATTTTTAAAGAGATTGACGAGTCGTAACAGTGGATAAAGTATAACAACCAGAGAGTAGGGCTTTTGGCGCTCCGTTCTCTCTGACTACCCCGCTAGGGATAAAGTGAGATATAAAAAATAAAGAATAATGAAAAAAATAAAAAAAAACAACTAAAGAATATTAACAGAAATCGTTAAATTTTAGATATACTTCATTAACTCTAAATCTAAAATTTAAGTAGAAGTAGCTTATTTTTATACTGTTCTATATGCGAAAAACAGTAATAATATTTATAACGTTTCCATTACACTGAAACTGAATGCCATAGAAGTGATATAGCAAGAAGATTCAAAAGAACAGAATCCGAGAAAAATTCAAAAACTAAATTTAGGTACTACGTAAATTTTTAGTTATAGCTGGTTTAATCATTAAAAATTCATTACACGACCCATCAGTGAGTACTAGTACTATTAGAAATATGTCTAAGATTCAGGACTACAGCTAAGCTAATAATCATTGTCTTCACCTAATTCTCTTCCAGCGTCATTGTCTTCTTTTACCATTTTACTGGCAATGACGTCGCAACCAATGATGTTTTTACATAAAACACGTTGGAATTTTATCAAAAACTAGCATTAAACATTTTTAAATATTTTTAATCTATAAGTAGTAAATAAAGATATCAATGACGATTGATGTGCTAAAATTAGGAGAATCTAATTTAAGACTTATTTATAAATTGTTAAAGTATCCATGGCGGCAGTTGTACCGTCGGAAATTAAAGCTCTGCATGCTAACATTATTATAACCCAAAATAAACAGTACGTTAGAAAACGTATTTTCGTGGCAATATTTAAAACAAAAGCTCGCTCGATCAATGATCCTATTTTTATAAACTTTTTTTGCGATCGATTTTTGTGTAGCTACACCTTAATTATAAGCACGTCTTATTATTAAAAACTTTAAGTATGTACTTATTTTATTAAAAATAGCAAAAAAAAATATAGTTTAATCACAAATATTTTTGAAAAGAAATTAGCTAAGAACACCAAATCTCCACGTAAAATATTAAATTTTTTGAAGGTTTTTTCTTAAAATATATTTTTGTATACACTAAATCATTAAACTTGTCTAGACGATTTGTTTATTAGTTAAATAGAATAAATATTAGTTAAATATTTAATATGATATTCATCTTCTCAAAATAATTTACGATTAATGAGTAAGCACAAGGAAATTAAAATTTAAGCGTTTTGGAGAACTGCCAAGTAGCGCAACTCAAAGTTACACTTTGTCTTGTCATCAGAGTGATAGAATAAAAATAATTAATTCTCGTCAGTGAGAATCGAACCCACAACCGTTGTTGTATTTTAAGATACGGAGGTAGAATGGAAAAGGCACTAAAATTGTAACTCTACAAGATAGTTTTTATTACTCATCTATAAATCAACTAATTAGACTTTTGGTTATACTAAACAACAAAATATATATGATAATACTATAATTATATATTTTTATAAGCTAACAATAGAAACAGGGATTTTTCAGGCACATTTAGCATTTATTTAAAATAAAAATATAAAAAGAAATGACAACGTTAATGCGAAAATGTTTTCCTGTAATGAATCTGACCGAATCACTGTTCGATTTAAAACGAACAAATTTCAAAGAAAACTGCCCTCGTTGTCATTTTTTTTGACCAACAAATTACAAATTAGGAATTACAAAGCTAATTTGAAACTGTGAAAAATTAAAATGTTATGTACAAATTATGTATAGTATAACATTTTTTGACCTGCCATCGATGTGTATTGTGATTTCGAGTATCTGCCTCATTCTACGTCCCCGTAGTTACTAATCTCTATAAAAGCACTACGGCCACAGGTTGAAGAGTTTTGGCACCAACCCGGTCTGTGAGACCGGCAGCACCAATTACGTGAGTAAATTAAATTTGAATTTGTATTGTTTTTTTATTTGAAAAATTAGCAAAAAAAAGTGGTTCTTTAATTGTTATTTTACTATAGCCAATTAATAAATCTGATATTTTGATTAAAATTCGGACAGCGAAGAGGCGTTGAGTGACCGAGAATGTACAGGTGGCAACAATTCCTTTTATTTTATTTGGAAAGGGACAATTCTGTCAAATATAGCAAAGAATCCCATCGTTTATCCGTTCACACTAGAAACCAATATATTATAAAACAGTTACCGTTAGCGAAACTAATTGAGTCTTACAAAAGATAATGACAGACACAGTTGAACTTGCTTAGAGTGCTAAAACTAAGACTTGCAGAGATTTTGACGATCGACGATAGGAGTGAGACTGTTGGTGCGTTACGAAAAGGTCGATGATGAGAATGTGGGTGGTAAAAAAATAGAATAACCAAATATTCTAGTCACAAAAGCAAGATTTATTTGTGTGTTGAGTACGTAGTGCCTTTTTGTAGTACTTATTTGACGGTACAAGAAGAAAAGTTTTCAAAGGGGTGTGTCTTTTTTTTGTGTTAGAAGGTTATATATTTTTGTTTATTTTTCAAGAGTTTCTAATGTCATTAGAATTATTAGTGCTGATTTAAGACATAAATGCTTAAGATTGTTATTAGTTTTAAAAAATATATAAGAAATATACAAATACGTATTGATTTTTAGTGCCCTAAATATGATTGTAGAATAATAATAAACGGGTTGTGAGTTAACACATATTTTTCTTTTATTACCATATATATATGTAAGATTGAAACCAAATTATATATGCGTTACCTAACTAATTAATTTTTAGCAAAGTCTTAAGTCAAAAAACCCGGTCTGTGAGGCCGGCGTTACCAAAGATGTAAATCTAATTACCGTTAGGACAAAAGAAAAATATTAATAGAATATATTTTTTTTTATGGAAAAGGACAAGGGCATAGGAGCGTTCGGGTCACCTGATGGTAAGTGACTACCGCCGCCCACGACCCCCTGAAACACCAGTGAAGCTACAGGTGCGTTGCCGGCCTTTAAGATGGTGATAGACGCGCTTTTTGAAGGCACCCATGTCATATCGACCTGGAAACACTGCCGCGGGTAGGCCATTCCACAGTTCCGTGGCGCGTGGAAGGAAGTTCCTACGAAACCGCACAGAAGTGGATTGCCACGTATCCAGGTGGTGTGGATGATATTTTAGCTTATGACGTACTGTGCGGATAGAAATTTCGCAGGTAACAGGTCAAACAGTTCTTCAGAACACTTCCCATGATAAATGCGATAGAGGAGCGCACAGCGAGGAGACGTCTCTACGCAAAGCAGGTCATTGGGTCCCCAATGATTTGAATGGCTCTACGTTGTATGCGATCAAATGTTGCAAGCTGATACTGGGGTGCACCAGCCCAGAGATGAGAACAGTACTACATATGTGGCCGAACCTAAGCCCTATATAGAGCCAAACGGTGTTTTGGTGTGAAGTACCGTCTCGCTCTGTTGATGACCCCCAGTTTCTTCGAGGCCAACTTGGCCTTGCTTTCCAGATGATCGCGATACTGGCAGTCACTCGAAACATTAAGGCTCAATATACTGATACTGGACGCGGCTGTAAGGGGAATGTTCTGAAATACTGGTGATACGATAAATGGGTTTTTTTTGTGGTTAACGCGCAAACTTGTGTCTTCAGGGGGTTAAACTGAACTAGGTTCCTTTCACCCCATGAGGAGACATTGTCGAGGGATGCCTCAACAGAAGACACAAGTTTATTTCGGCACTGTTCAGCGTTTTCCCGAGAAAGACTTGTTCGGCCGGAGTATACAGCGTCCACCGTGCTATCATCTGCATAGCAATGAATACTAGAATCCTCTAACATGTCAACCTTGGGGAACACCAGCGTTCACGGGCATATTTTTGGAGCAAAAATCGTCGACATCGACCTCGATGCTGCACCCAGTGAGAAAACTGGCATCTTCTCCATCTAATCCACTTGCATGAATTCTCGGGAAGCCCATAGGATGGAAACTGAGCCAGGAGCGCCCCATGCCACACTCGATCAAAGGCCTTCGCTATGTCCAAACTAACTGCCAGGCCCTCTCCCTTGCTTTCAATAGCCGCAGCCCAGCGGTGGGTAAGGTAAACCAGAAGATCACCGGTTAAGCGACCATGGCGGAAGCCATATTGTCGGTCATTAATCAATCGGTGATCCTCTAGATAAACCAAGAGCCGGCTATTGATAATGCTCTCCATGACTTTTGAGAGTAGGGAGGTGATGGCAATAGGCCTGTTGGCTCGGAACCATCCAACCAACCAACCTTTCTTTGGGATTGAGCGGATAAGAGCGCTCTTCCATGAGTCTGGAACTACGCCGATTAAGTAAGAGTGCCGAAACAAACGCGTTAGCACTAGTGTCAGTGTCAGCTCAGGAGCACAAGAACGGAGCACTAAGGAAGAGATGCCATCTGGCCCACTCGACTTGTGGATGTCCAAAGAGGACAGAGCTCGCCTAACAGCTGATTGGTTTAACTTAAGAGCAGAGCTCAGGCATTGAGCTCGAGCTTCGGGATGGTCGGCGGCGTTGTTCTTTTTTCATCCAAAGTCGAGTTCGAGGCAAAGAGAGCGCCCAGGAGACCGGCTTTCTCCTTTACCGTGTGGACAAAGAAGTCATTTCCTGTGCGTAATAGCGCAAGCGAAGGCTGGCTTAAGTTGCCAAGTGCCGCCTTTGAGAGCGCCCAGAACTGATGAGTTCCGGACGGGTAGCTCTCAAGCTTCTCGCCAATTTTGGCGATATGACGGACCTTGCTCTAGCAATTTGCCGCCGAAAGAACCTAGAGGCTCGATATACTTCCTTTTTGAGCTTTTCACCTCCGGATCCTTAGTAACCAGTGCCTTAGCCCAGATTTCACGTTGGCAACAGCGGCGGCATAGGATCTAGGATCATCAGAAGAGAAGCAAACCGGCATCCCATCCCATCCCATCCCAATCTGCTGACTTGTAGTGCCAAACGCAACGAGATGCAGGTGTTCTGCAGCTGCCGCGCTTAATGGGCACGGCACTCCGTACCAGGCAGTGGTCAGAAGACCCCAAAGGGGCATCGACGACAACCTGGTACTGTTCCGGATGTGAAGTCAGCAGAAGGTCCAAAATCGCATTGTGGTTGTCCACGTCCGGGAGTCGCGTAGGTGACTCAAAATTAGGACAATCCATTGCGCATTAAAATCGTCAATTAAATTAAAGTTTGGTGATACATTTTTCTTGGACTAAAATAGTAATAGTAAAATAGTTTTTTCGTTCCTATTGACACTTTTTATTGTTTTCGATGGTAAAAGTCTCTATGTTGCCTAGCTATATATTAGACTGATATATTGGTTCGCCAAAAATTTTGTAATCCAATAAAAATTGTAACGAAAATAAAAAAAAATAGGTTTTGTTTTTTTTAATGTGAAGTCTAATATAATTATGTGTCAATAGTTAAACAAAAAAATAAACGTAAATTTTACAGTTTTGTTCCTCGCCTGAAAATAGGTTTTTTCGAATTAGCTCGACTTAGAACTAGGTGTGCGAATTATTTTTATGAAAGTAATTAATATATGTATAGACGAATATAATATTCAATGCCGTGCTATGATGTTGTTTAGCTTATCACAGAACCCTTCGAGAAGCTTCAAAAGGAAAGCCATTAGCCTACGGACTTTTTTTGTTTTTTGTATAATTAAGTTCTGTAATTTTATTAAGTTAAAATAATTATTTAATGAAATCGAAGAATAATAAATCCGCAGAATACTGAATTTTAAGTATAAATTTAAATATTCCATAGTTAAATCAATTTTTTGCGATTTTTCATACTTTGCAAACTTTGCGCTTTGCAACTCTAAAGCAATAAGTTAAAGTAGAGGATATAAAAAGCTATTTGTTTCTCTAAGTAATTTAAATTTTATTTCGCAGCGTAATATAAGTTGCACTTTCCCCAATATCGTTTGCGCTCATTGTTTATTACTATTAATATTTTGGGATTACTGTCGTCGTCCTTATATAGTGAAAATCAAAGGTGGCAAAGTAATGAATAATTTCTACAGTAATAATATTTACATATTTCAGAAAATCTCAAACTAATATTGGGAAAATTTATCAGTTTTATATAAATTAATATATCTTAGTATAAATAGCGAGAGTGAGTAATTTACTGATCCGGAAGTAGGACAAGGTCGGAGGACTGTTGATATTGTGCAAACAGTTTTTTATGATATTTTTCTTTCTAAGAAAAAACAGTAAATGTCTTGTATTTGATAGAAATAATACTTTATTATGCATTGCTTGTATAATTTAAAGTCAAAGTCAAATTATTTTATTCAAAATAAGAAATTTTCGTATTAGGTGTTCTAAAAAATCATACATTTAGTTTTTTTACAATTCAATAGTAGATTATTAACACTGAACCAATGAATACTACTTTCGAGAGAGCATTGTTTACATCGTCATATACGATTTATCGTCATTTTATTTTAAAAATCAATGAAGTGTCATCAACAAACAATACTATCTCATGGTTCTTTTCAACTTGTAAATCATATACGGTACATCATTTATATACATTGAAAACAGAAAATGACCAAAAAAAAAGACCCTTGTGGGACCCACATTCTGATAACTGAACCAGGAGATTTCTTGCCATTCACATTAACCCTCTGAACTCTGTCTGCTAAATAAGAGGTCAGAAGATTGAGTGCACGTCCTCTTATGCCGAAGTTTCATGACCAATGTTGAGTGCTGCACGCAATCAAAAGCTTAAGACAAATCACAGAACATGCCAAGAGAATCCTGCGATCCCTTCCAAGCCTCATATATCTTCATTATAAGCTTCAGCATCTGTAGTAAAACGACCTTTAGTAAAACCATATTTTTTATCGTGCATAATATTATGTGAATTAAAATGCAGTAATATTTCATTACAAAATACTTTTTTCAAAAATCTTACTAAACGAGAATAGTAAAGAAACGGGTTGAAAATGATTGAGATCAGATGTACTACCCGATTTAAATATAGGTATGACTTAACTAAAAATTTATTAGATTAAAAAAAACACTATACTGTATACAATTATTAAGTATAATTGCGAGGTGAAACTAAACATAAGTCCTTGTAATAAAACAATTAGTATATCATACACCATGTGATATATTCGTGAGGTATATAAAATATCTTTATTTCTTCGCTCTGGTTTCGAGGCAAAGCGCGGTATTGAGTTCCACTACTGAACACGAAACACCTTCAGAATTGGGCTAGGCTCTATCAACCATGCTACATAAGGGAGTGAAGCTAAAAAAAATGATATATTGAAATATACCATTTCCGAGAGCATTTCTACTTGACGTACTCGTATGTATATTATAGACATTAGTCTAATCTGAATTCTTGTCTCGAGTCTCGTTACGTATGATCTTTAATAGATTAGTAAAGCAATTTATCTGCAGCAGATCAGCGATCACATTATATAGCTATGTATCATGTATTTGGTACGATAGTCGAACTTAACCTTTAAGTACACAAGTTCTTTTTGGTAACGTTCCGTCACGCGTGGGGTCTACAAGCATTCTAATACTTTTTTTAAAGTTTCTATTAAATATTTAGAAAAAATGTATCAAATGTAAATTTAGATTATTAGAATTCAAAACCCGTAGCACGGTATGCAGAGGGAACCTAGGAACCTAGTGTTAAGATTTTACATCCCCATTAAGATACTTCTGATCCCCACTTTCCGCTGAATTCTGGAGGCGCTGTATAGCGTGCGAAGATGAGTGGCGAAACTCAACGTTGCTCTTTGTTTTATTATCAGTGTAAAGAAATTAAAATATTTAACATTCCCGAGTGGAAATCTAACCCGTGGCGTAGACAATTATACGCCTGTGCCACTGCACGACGGCCATCAATCATATTTTACGGTTCTTAAAGGAAAATATTTACACATATTGCAATGTTTTGCAAAAAATATTATATATAAACAATTTTAGTGGTTTTTCTAAATATAATTATACTAACTTATAAACATTCTAAAGCCTATCTCATAAATCTTCAAACTATAAAAGATATGCTGAATAGTGACTACTCTATTGAGCAGTTATTGTTCCAGTTTCGATCCATATTCATGCTTTTGCGTAATAAATGAATTCTTTTTTATTTACTTAAAAAAATATGTTTTAATATTATCATTGTCTAAAATTTTCGGATACAATATATATAGAAACACGTTCAAATACGCATACAGCATAGGATTCAATATTAAAAAACGTGTCGTCCACTCGAGGATTCGTACTCGCTCACTTCATGACAGTACAATGGGTACGGGGGATTTATAAAACTGACAAACCTAATATGCGGCGTTACCTCATTCTGTATGAGATGCAATGAATTTTTTTATGATCAAAATGTTTCTAATAAGGGTTCAGTTTTTTCTTTTGAAGTACAGAACCCAAAAATGGAACACAAGGAGATTAAAAGTACAAAATCAAAATGCCGATATTTTTGTAATATAAATATGTAATCATGAATTCTATCTGGATATTATAATAATATAAAAAAATCTCCGAGTGGGAATCGAATCCAAAACCGCTGCGCTTACAGTCACACGCTAGGGCCCCTGCACCACGATGGTCTCTTAACATTGTACTAGTGGCTATAATCTTAACACCTAACACGTGAAGTATACTTTACATATTAAGACATTCTTAGTACATTATAGAATAGCGTGTTTTAGTTTAGTAATATTTCGGTACAAAACGTTGAAACTACTTGAAAAATTTGTCCATTTTCAGTAGCAGTAGAACTCTGTTAAGTCGTGAAATATGGAAAATGTTTATAACTGCGAATATTGATGCTCCAATTACACGGAGTGCGAAATATTTGCAGGTTTTGCAGGCTGTGGAGCTTAAAGCTGAACTTCCACCGAGCGTGCCTCGCGACATTGTAGCAATACTTAGGCGTTCCTTCAAGTTTACTGTACACTAAATTATTGTAAAACTGGCTGAACTAAAATATATTTGTGTCGGGTTTAAGCAATTAATGAAGACAATATAAATATTTTATTTCTTGTTAGATGTAACAATTTTAGCTATCACCAAATACGATGGTTTTGGGTTTGACACGAGGAAGTAAGTTATTTTCATTTTCTCGCTCTGGTAAGCACGGCGTTGAGTCCCGTCGACGTCTTGTGTTGAGCAGAGAGCAGCATATTAAATAAAAAAATAAAAAACTTGTACACAACGAAAACTTAAATGCTCATTTAACTATTTATATAGGTTCAAACGATTTGGTTCGGTTTTGGTTTTGGTTTTTGGTTAACTTTAACTATATAACATAGCTAGTTTTTATAATTAAATACTTAAGTATAAATTAAATTTGTGTTTACTTTACTAGATAATATGTATTTTGTGTAAGTCATCATATAAGGAAAAAGTTTTTGTGATTTATTTCTCATAAGGTTCTTATAAAATATGTAGAAAAACAGATCAATATCATCGTACAATATAGTGTGATGGAAACTTAACGGTTTTAACCGTAACTGAAAAATAATTGATGTATTCACAAAAGTGCAGGCCTATAAAAACAGGTGATTCGATTTTTTTTTTGTTTTTCCTAAGAAAATGTAAACTTTCAAAAATTTTATGCAAAATAATAACATAATGAGTTTTAGAGGGGATTTTTTTTATTTTCATGCTTTATATTTGTAGCAGAGTACTTCAACGTCTCGTAGAGGTGACAATGGGAACCTAATATTTAGACTAATGTTACCCACGTACCGCCCAAAATTCGAGATATTGATGATTGAGTGGGGCTATTACTATACTTCTAACGGACCGAAATTTAAATATCTCATTTTTTGGTCCAGCAGGAGGAGGAGATCCTATTTTATACCAACATATATTTTTATTTTTTGGACATCCAGAAGTTTATATTTTAACTTTCCCAGGATTTGGTATAATTTCCCACAATCTGAGGCCAGTCGTGGCGCAGTGGCACGAAGTGTGATTGCAAAGCTGACTGGTTATGGGTTCCATCCCCACTCGAGGAGATGAAATATTTACTTAAATTTATATTTCCATTTACTCGCTCTGTTGTCAAGGCTAAGCGCGGCGTTGAGCTCTGTCACTCAACACGCAAAGCCTCCAGAATTCGGCAGAAAGTGGGGAACTGAGTGTCTTAACACTAGGTTCCCTCTGCTTAACCTGCTGAGTGCGGTATACAGCGTGAAGCTGATTTGATTTGATTTGAGTGATAAAAGTCAACAGCGCGCAGACTTTTTGGGGGATGATTAATTAATCTACTTAGTTTCTATTGCTACGCAAGTAACATACAGCTCAGATAGCCATTTTTTATAAAAACAGATAAGTTTCACTCGGTATATACAGGGGTAGGCATAGAGAGAAAAAATATTGAGACACCCCGTTCTCTATTTTCTGTCGAATTGTCGCGGCATTGCGTGTGGAGTAGCAGAACTCAACGTCAAAATATTAATAAATAATAACTCATTCCTTCATTCCCACAACTTACATACATGAGCTTAGGTAAAATAGATCGACATACGAGTATATTATAAGGAAATGGAAATGGAATTCACGACTTTTGTTTTAAATAATTTCTGAATATTTGTGAAGATATTTAATAAACTTTAATATATAGTAATTAAACTCGGACAGATTTGCGCACTCTCTGTTGTTATAAATAAGGCTAACAATGTATAACTGTAGAAGTAATTCACGCCTGAGGCCACGTTTAACATGTCGGTCTAACAAAACATTCACGCTTACATTTCTACTTATTTTCTATATAATATGTGGTAAATTTTCGTAAAATGTATAGATTTACTCATACATGATTTGTAGATTTACACACGATTTGTTTACACATACACGATTTGTTTTATACAGGATGGAAGTGTCAGCACCACTTTAAATAAAACCACAGTTTTAACTACTCTATAAAAGCCTAATACAATTATTTATTTTTTTCCCAAATATGGTAAAGTGATTTTTTCGAACAAAATAAATAATAAAATTATTGTTGTAATATAAAACGCCATTTGTCAAGAACGACGCAAGCACATATATACCTATCAAAGGAAAACCGCCGCATACGCCTCATTCCAAAATTGAGTCGTAGGTATTGGCGGCAAGGTTCAAAGTTGATTAATCTTTAGTAATATTTTTGTACTAGTATATTTGGTATCTCTGCGTAACTGCGTCATACGTAATATAGGTATGGATAAACATCGTGAAATGAAAAAAAAACCTACGTCTAAACTGTTGAGGTATCTTGATTAATTTCTTTAGGTATGGGTTTAAAATATTTTACCCTATATGCAGTTCCCCTAAAAGGAGCGCTGACACTTCCATCCTGTATAAGCAAATTCGTACGAACGATGTTATAACAGGATCGACGTATCTTGTTTGTCTATTTATAGGGAACCTCGGCACCTATCCGTTCTACCCCTTACTTTCAGTTTTTTAAATAAGCAAAATTTTATCAAAAAGTGAAATTAAGTTGAATAAAAAGCAATAAGTGCCTTGTGTTTTTTTTCCTCTTAAGTAGTATAGTGACAAAATCTTAGTCTGATCAAACAAAATGAATTATAAAATAACAAATTGTGGTAAATGCGTTTAGCTGAAACATAAACAGAACAATATAAAGGCATTCATAGTAAAGTGCGGCGCAGCAACAGACAATGTTATCTAATTTAAACTATTGCTGATCTTATACGGCGTTTGTGTTCCGCCGCTTTGTGCCTTTG